>CM061070.1:121803630-121875431 GCA_030762895.1 Sophora flavescens
TCTCTTCCTTATCTTTCTAGGGACAACAAGATCACTAAAATTCGATATCTGTAGCTCTAGTTATGCTCTCGCAAAGGCAACAAGGTCAGGATGAGTGAAAAATCCAAAAATTAACAATGTTTAGCAATTAAGCCCAATTAAGCCCAACAATGTAAAATTAAAAACAATGATTGTAAAAGTTATCTAAATTCTTTCTCTCTCTGGCTTGTGCGGCTGTAAACTAATGTGCATGCTTATTAATCCTGACCTAAACATAGACCAAATTAAGGACCTCTGAATAAGCTTTCCCTCAAGCTATCATATGCCTTAATTAGGATTAAGATGAGTAAGTTAGGCCCATTTAAGTGACGGAACATCATGGAATGCGCACTGATCCGAGCCAGAGAACTGGAGACCCAATTTAGCCTTGATTTTGGCCTTATTTGACAATTATTGTGAAACTTGAAATTGTATTCTCTTCCATATCTTTCTAGGGAGAGCAATATCACCAAAATCCGATATCTGTAGCTCTAGTTATGCTCTGCGCAAGGCAACAAGGTCTGGATGAGTGAAAAATCCGTAAATTAACAATGTTTAGCAATTAAGCCCAATGATGTAAAAGCAAAAACAATGATTGTAAAAGTTGTCTAATTTCCGTCTCTCTCTGACTTGTGCGGCTATAAACTGCTATTTATACTTATTTATCCCGACCTAACTTTAGACCAAATTAAGGGCCTCTGAATAAGCTTTCCAACAAGGTATCATATGCCTTAATTGGGCTTAAAATGAGTAAGTTAGGCCCATTTAAGTGAAGGAACATCATGGACTTCGTACTGATCCGCGCCAGAGAACTCAGGACCCAATTTACCCTTGATTTAGGCATAATTTGACAATTCTTGTGAAACTAGAAATTGTAGGTCTCTTCCTTATCTTTCTAGGGACAGCAAGATCCCCAAAATCCGATATTTGTGGCTCTAGTTATGCTCTGCGCAAGGCAACAAGGTCAGGATGAGTCAAAAATCCGAAAATTAACAAAGTTTAGTAATTAAGCCTAATAATGTAAAAGCAAAAACAATGATTGTAAAAGTTGTCTATTTTCTGCCTCTCCCTGGCTTGTGTGTCTGTTAACTGCTATTTATGCTTATTAATCCTGACCTAACCCTTCACCAAATTAAGGGCCTATGAATAAGCTTTCCAACAAGGTATCATACGCCTTAATTGGGCTTAAGATGAGTAAGTTAGGCCCATTTAAGTGAAGTAACATTATGGACTGCGCACTGATCCGTGCCAGAGAACTCGGAACCCAATTTAGCCTTGATTTTGGCCTAATTTGAGAATTCTTGTGCAACCTGAAGTTGCAGGTCTCTTCCTTATCTTTCTAAGGACAACTAGATCACCAATATCCGATATATGTAGCTCTAGTTATGCTCTGCGCAAGGCAACAAGGTCAGGATGAGGGAAAACTCCGAAAATTAACAATGTTTAGTAATTAATCCAACTAATGTAAAAGCAAAAACAATGATTGTAAAAGTTGTCTATTTTCTGTCTCTCTCTGGCTTGTGCGGTTGTTAACTGCTATTTATGTTTATTAATCCTGACCTAACCCTTCACCAAATCAAGGCCCTCTGAATAAGCTTTCCAACAAGGTATCATTTGCCTTAATTGGGCTTAAGATGAGTAAGTTAGGCCCATTTAAGTGAATGAACATCGTGGGCTGCGCCCTGATCCGTGCCAAAGAACTCGAGACCCAATTTAGCCTGGAATTTGGCCTAATTTGACAATTCTTGTGAAACCTGAAATTGTAGGTCTCTTCCCTCTCTTCATAGGGACCGCAAGATCACCAAATTCCGATATTTGTAGCTCTAGTTATGCTTTGCGCAAGACAACAAAGTCAGGATGAGTGAAAAATCTGAAAATTAACAATGTATAGCAATTAAGCCCAATTAAGCCCAATAATGTAAAAGCAAAAACAATGATTGTAAAAGTTGTCTAATTTTCGTCTCTCTGGATTGTGCGGCTGTGAACTGGTATTTATTCTTATTAATCCTGACCTAACCCTAGACCAAATTAAGGGCCTCTGAACAAGCTGTCCAACACGGTATCATATGCCTTAATTGGGCTTTAGATGAGTAAGTTAGGCCCATTTAAGTGAAGGAACAACATGGATTGCGCACTAATCCGCGCCAGAGTCCTCGAGACCCAATTTTGCCTTGATTTTGGCCTAATTTGACAATTCTTGTGAAACCTGAAATTGTAGGTCACTTCCTTATCTTTCGAGGTACAGCAAGATCACCAAAATCCTATATTTGTAGCTCTAGTTATGCTCTGCGCAAGGCAACAAGGTCAGGATGAGTGAAAAATCCAAAAATTAACAATGTTTAGCAATTAAGCCCAATTAAGCCCAATAATGTAAAAGCAAAAACAATGATTGTAAAAGTTATCTAATTTCTGTCTCTCTCTGGCTTGTGCGGCTGTAAACTGCTTTTCATGCTTATTAATCCTGACCTAACCATAGACCAAATTAAGGGCCTCTGAATAAGCTTTCCAACAAGGTATCATATGCCTTAATTGGGCTTAAGATGAGAAAGTTAGGCCCATTTAAGTGAAGGAACATCATGGACTGCGTAATAATCCCCGCCAAAGAACTGGAAACCCAATTTACCCTTGATTTTGGCCTAATTTGACAATTCTTGTGAAACCTGAAATTGTAGGTCTCTTCCTTATCCTTCTAGGGACAGCAAGATCACCAAAATCCGATATCTGTAGCTCTAGTTATGCTCTGCGCAAGGCAACAAGGTCAGGATGAGTGAAAAATCTGAAAATTAACAATGTTTAGCAATTAAGCCCAATAATGTAAGAGCAAAAACAATGATTGCAAAAGTTGTCTATTTTCTGTCTCTCTCTGGCTTGTGCGGCTGTTAACTGCTATTTATGCTTATTAATCCTGACCTAACCCTTCACCAAATTAAGGGCCTTTGAAAAAGTTTTCCAACAAGGTATCATATTCCTTAATTGGGCTTAAGATGAGTAAGTTAGGCCCATTTAATCGAAGGAACATCATTGACTGCACACTGATCCGCGCCAGAGAACTCGGGACCCAATTTAGAATTGATTTTGGCCAAATTTGACAATTCATGTGAAACCTGAAATTGTAGGTCTCTTCCTTATCATTCTAGGGACAGGAAGATCCCCAAAATCCGATATCTGTAGCTCTAGTTATGCTCTGCGCAAGGCAACAAGGTCAGGGTGAGTGAAAAATCCGAAAATTAACATTGTATAGCAATTAAGCCCAAAATGTAAAAGCAAAAACAATGATTGTAAAAGTTGTCTAATTTCCGTCTCTCTCTGGCTTGTGTCTGTGAACTGCTATTTATGCTTATTAATCCTGACCTAACCCTAGACCAAATTAAGGGCCTCTGAATAAGCTTTCCAACAAGGTATCATATGCCTTAATTATCGGGACCCAATATTGCCTTGATTTTGGCCTAATTTGACAATTTTTATGAAACCTGAAATTGTAGGTCTCTTCCTTATCTTTCTAGGGACAACAAGATCACTAAAATTCGATATCTGTAGCTCTAGTTATGCTCTGCGCAAGGCAACAAGGTCAGGATGAGTGAAAAATCCAAAAATTAACAATGTTTAGCAATTAAGCCCAATTAAGCCCAACAATGTAAAATTAAAAACAATGATTGTAAAAGTTATCTAAATTCTTTCTCTCTCTGGCTTTTGCGGCTGTAAACTAATGTGCATGCTTATTAATCCTGACCTAAACATAGACCAAATTAAGGACCTCTGAATAAGCTTTCCCTCAAGCTATCATATGCCTTAATTGGGCTTAAGATGATTAAGTTAGGCCCATTTAAGTGAAGGAACATCATGGACTGCGCACTGATCCGCGCCAGAGAACTCGAGACCCAATTTAGCCTTGATTTTGGCCTTATTTGACAATTCTTGTGAAACCTGAAATTGTAGGTCTCTTCCTTATCTTCTAGGGACAGCAAGATCACCAAAATCCGATATCTGTAGCTCTAGTTATGCTCTGCGCAAGGCAACAAGGCCTGGATGAGTGAAAAATCCGAAAATTAACAATGTTTAGCAATTAAGCCCAATAATGTAAAAGCAAAAACAACGATTGCAAAAATTATCTAATTTCTGTCTCTCTCTGGCTTGTGCGTCTATAAACTGCTGTTCATGCTTATTAATCCCGACCTAACTTTAGACCAAATTAAGGGCCTCTGAATAAGCTTTCCAACAAGGTATCATATGCCTTAATTGGGCTTAAAATGAGTAAGTTAGGCCCATTTAAGTGAAGGAACATCATGGACTTCGTACTGATCCGCGCCAGAGAACTGGTAACCCAATTTACCCTTGATTTAGGCATAATTTGACAATTCTTGTGAAACTAGAAATTGTAGGTCTCTTCCTTATCTTTCTAGGGACAGCAAGATCCCCAAAATCCGATATTTGTGGCTCTAGTTATGCTCTGCGCAAGGCAACAAGGTCAGGATGAGTCAAAAATCCGAAAATTAACAAAGTTTAGTAATTAAGCCTAATAATGTAAAAGCAAAAACAATGATTGTAAAAGTTGTCTATTTTCTGCCTCTCCCTGGCTTGTGTGTCTGTTAACTGCTATTTATGCTTATTAATCCTGACCTAACCCTTCACCAAATTAAGGGCCTATGAATAAGCTTTCCAACAAGGTATCATATGCCTTAATTGGGCTTAAGATGAGTAAGTTAGGCCCATTTAAGTGAAGGAACATCATGAACTGCACACTGATCCGCGCCAGAGAACTAAGGACCCAATGTAGCCTTGATTTTGGCCTAATTTGACAATTCTTGTGAAACCTGAAATTGTAGGTCTTTTCCTTATCATTCTAGGGACAACAAGATCACTAAAATCCGATATCTATAGCTCTAGTTATGCTCTGCGCAAGGCAACAAGGTCAGGATGAGTTAAAAATCCGAAAATTGACAACGTTTAGCAATTAAGCCCAATTAAACCCAATAATGTAAAAGCAAAAACAATGAATGTAAAAGTTGTCTATTTTCTGTCTCTCTCTTGCTTGTGCGGCTGTTAACTGCTATTTATACTTATTAATCGTGACCTAACCCTTCACCAAATTAAGGTCCTTTGAAAAAGCATTCCAACAAGGTATCATATTCCTTAATTGTGCTTAAGATGAGTAAGTTAGGATCATTTAATCGAAGGAACATCATGGACTGAACACTGATCCGCGCCAGAGAACTCGGGACCCAATTTTGCATTGATTTTGGCCAAACTTGACAATTCTTGTGAAACATGAAATTGTAGGTCTCTTCCTTATCATTCTAGGGACAGCAAGATCACCAAAATCCGATATCTGTAGCTCTAGTTATGCTCTGCGCAAGGCAACAAGGTCAGGATGAGTGAAAAATCCGAAAATTAACAATGTATAGCAATTAATCCCAAAATGTAAAAGCAAAAACAATGATTGTCAAAGTTGTCTAATTTTCGTCTCTCTCGGGCTTGTGTTGCTGTGAACTGCTATTTATGTATATTAATCCTGACCTAACCCGAGACCAAATTAAGGGCCTCTGAATAAGCGTTCCAACAAGGTATCATATGCCTTAATTGGGCTTAAGATGAGTAAGTTAGGCCCATTTAAGTGAAGGAACATCATGGACTGCGCACTGATCCGTGCTAGAGTACTCGGGACCCAATTTTGCCTTGATTTTGGCCTAATTTGACAATTCTTGTGAAACCTAAAATTGTAGGTCTTTTCCCTATTTTTCTAGGGACAACAAGATCACTTAAATCTGGTATTTGTAGCTCTAGTTATGCTCTACGCAAGGCAACAAAGTCAGGATGAGTGAAAAATCCGAAAATTAACAATGTTTAGCAATTAAGCCCAATAATGTAAAAGTAAAAACAATGATTGTAAAAGTTATCTAAATTCTGTCTCTATCTGGCTTGTGCGACTGTAAATTGATGTTCATGCTTATTAATCCTGACCTAACCATAGACCAAATTAAGGACCTCTGAATAAGCTTTCCCACAAGGTATCATATGCCTTAATTGGGCTTAAGATGAGTAAGTTAGGCCCATTTAAGTGAAGGAACATCATGGACTGTGCACTGATCCGCGCCAGAGAACTCGAGACCCAATTTAGCCTTGATTTTGGCCTAATTTGACAATTCTTGTGAAACCTGAAATTGTAAGTCTCTTCCTTATATTTCTAGGGACAACAAGAAAACCAAAATCCGATATCTATAGGTCAAGTTATGCTCTGTGAAAGGCAACAGGTCAGGATGAGTGAAAAATCCGAAAATTAACAATGTTCAGCAATTAAGCCCAATAATGTAAAAGCAAAAACAATGATTGTAAAAGTTGTCTGATTTCCATCTCTCTCTGGCTTGTGCGGCTGTGAACTGCTATTTATGCTTATTAATCCTGACCTAACCCTAGACCAAATTAAGGGCCTATGAATAAGCTTTCCAACAAGGTATCATATACCTTAGTTGGGCTTAAGATGAGTAAGTTAGGCCCATTTAAGTGAAGGAACATTGTGGACTCAACACTGATCCGTGCCAGAGTACTCGGGACACAATTTTACCTTTATTCTAGGGACACCAAGATCACCAAAATCCGATATCTGTAGCTCTAGTTATGCTCTGCGCAAGGCAACAAGGCCAGGATTAGTGAAAAATCCGAAAATTAACAATGTTTAGCAATTAAGCCCAATTAAGCCCAATAATGTAAATGCAAAAACAATGATTGTAACAGTTGTCTAATTTACGTCTCTCTCTGGATTGTGCGGCTATGAACTGCTATTTATGCTTATTAATCCAGACCTAACCCTAGACCAAATTAAAGGCCTCTGAATAAGCATTCCAACAAGGTATCATATTTCTTAATTGGGCTTAAGATGAGTAAGTTTGGCCCATTTAAGTGAAGGAACATCATGGACTGCGCACTGATCCGCGCTAAAGTACTCGGGACCCAATTTTGCCTTGATTTTTGCCTAATTTGACAAATCTTTTGAAACCTGAAAATGCAGGTCTCTTCCTTATCTTTCTACGGACAACAAGATCTCCAAAATCCGATATTTGTAGCTATAGTTATGCTCTGCGCAAGGTAACAAGGTCAGGATGAGTGAAAAATCCTAAAATTAACAATGTTTAGCAATTAAGCCCAATTAAGCCCAATAATGTAAAAGCAAAAACAATGATTGTAAAAGTTGTCTAATTTCCATCTCTCTCTGGCTTGTGAGGCTGTAAACTGCTATTTATGCTTATTAATCCTGACCTAACCCTAGACCAATTAAAGGGCCTCCCTGAATAAACTTTCCAACAAGGTATCATACTCCTTAGTTGGGCTTAAGATGAGTAAGTTAGGCCCATTTAAGTGAAAGAACATCATAGACTGTGCACTGATCCGCGCTAGAGAACTAGGGACCCCACTTTGCCTTGATTTTGACCTAATTTGACAATTCTTGTAAAACATGAAATTGTAGGTCTCTTCCTAATCTTTCTAGGGACAGCAAGATCACCAAAATCCGATATCTATAGCTCAAGTTATGCTCTGCGCAAGGAAACAAGGTCAGGATGAGTGAAAAATCCGAAAATTAACAATGTTCAGCAATTAAACCCAATTAAGCCCAATAATGTAAATGCAAAAACAATGATTGTAACAGTTGCCTAATTTGTCTCTCTCTGGCTTGTGCCGCTATAAACTGCTATTTATGCTTATTAATCCTGACGTAACCCTAGACCAAATTAAGGGCCTATGAATAAGTTTTCCAACTTGGTATCATATGCCTTAATTGGTCTTAAGATGAGTAAGTTAGGCCCATTTAAGTTAAGGAATTTCATGGACTATGCACTGATCCGCGCCAGAGAACTCGAGACCCAATTTAGCCTTGATTTTGGCCTAATTTTGCAATTCTTGTGAAACCTGAAATTGTAGGTATCTTCCTTATATTTCTAGGGACAACAAGATCTCCAAAATTCGACATCTGTAGCTCTAGTTATGCTCTGCGCAAGGCAACAAGGTCAGGATTAGTGAAAAATCCGAAAATTATCAATGTTTAGCAATTAAGCCCAATAATGTAAAAGCAAAAACAATGATTTTAAAAGTTGTCTAATTTCCGTCTCTCTCTGGCTTGTGTGGATGTAAACTGCTATTTATGCTTGTTAATCCTGACCTAACCCTAGACCAAATTAAGGGCCTCTGAATAAGCTTTCCAACAAGGTATCATATGCCTTAATTGGGCTTAAGATGAGTAAGTTAGGCCCATTTAAGTGAAGGAACATCATGGACTGCGCACTGATCCGCGCCAGAGAACTCGGGACCCAATTTAGCCTTGATTTTGGCCTAATTTGATAATTCTTGTGCACCTGAAATTGTAGGTCTCTTCCTTATCTTTCTAGGGACAGCAAGATCACCAAAATCCGATATCTGTAGCTCTAGTTATGCTCTGCGCAAGGCAACAAGGTCAGGATGAGTGAAAAATCCGAAAATTAACAGTGTTTTGCAATTAAGCCCAATAATGTAAAAGCCAAAACAACGATTGTAAAAGTTGTCTAATTTCCGTCTCTCTCTGGCTTGTGATGAGTGTGATTACACCTCATTTTTGCTAATCATTTTTTATGCATTTTCATATAGTTTAGGCATTTTTAATTTGATTTTGGTTTGTTTTTACCTTGGAACGGGTAGGGCAGTTTTGAGGTGTTGTTTTGCAGGAATTAAGGATAAAATGCTCAAGATTGACCATGATGGAGCTTGCATGAAGATGGGGCTTGAAAAGTGAAGAAAATGAGCCAAACAGAGTCGATCACGGCCTAGCCGTGATGTCCATCACGACCATGATCGAGTAGAGATAAAAAGAAAGAAGGCTAAAGTCAAAACTGGTAATGGCTTAGCCGTGGTGCCCATCACGGCCGTGACATGTCAGCTGAATCAGACCCTTACAGGCAGAACTGGTCACGGCCTAGCCGTGATGGTGGTCACGGCCGTGACAGACCAATCAGTGAAGCAACGCCCAAGGTAGAATCCGTCACGGCCTGGCCGTGATGGCCATCACGGTCGTGACGCACAGTTTTTGGATCTGAAGAAACTGAATTGATATGAATTTGTGTTTGATTGGGATTCAAACTTCCCTAATCTATAAATATGGCATCTAGGCAGAGACTGAGGAGACTTTTGGGCTGCTACACTTAGGCAAATTTTTAGGATCTTTCTTCTTCTTCTTCTTCTTCTTCTTCTTCTTCTTCTTCTCTTCTCTTATTTTTTTATTTCATGTTGTTGTTAACCAAGCTTTTCATCACCATGGCAAGGCTTGAGTAGTAGCTTTATTTCTAGGGATTGGGGCTATGCCTAAGATCTAATTCATGTTATGAATTGATGTTTTATCTTTGTTAATTTCGATTTTGCTTTAGATCTGATTTCTATTGTTTTAATTACTCGTAAATTCGGAGGCCACTTGTTTGCGTGTCGTAGATATTCTAAGGAGGAACCTAGCTGTGAACTTAGGTATCGGATCTATAGAATCAGACTTAGGACTTAAATCACGAGAGTTAGAAGCGGTCCTTCGAGGATTAACGAATTGTCACGAAACTTAAAGGGTTCAATCTAAATTCGACTACCACGAGAGTAGGGGTTGGTTTAATTGGGCACGGTTTTTCTAACCCGAGAGGGAGCATTAACTATTTGAGGATAAATTCGCCTTCAAAGCAATTTTTGATAATTAACAAGGAGTAGTCAATTTAGTAATATAAACAATCTTGTTGGTAACCCAAATTCCTAGGAATTCCTTTAGATCTGAAAAACCCCCAAATTGATTTACTTTGTTTTACTTGATTGCATTCCTTATCTGATTTTCTAAGTTATCTCTTATTTCAAAAATCAAAACCTTTTCAAAATCCTTTTTTTATAGTCCAGTTTAATCGATTCGATAATTAGTTGCGATTTGAGATCACGGTCTCTGTGGGATCGATATCTTTTTATTACTTGGCAACGAATCCGGTACACTTGCCGGATAAATGTCATCAAGTTTTTGGCGCCGTTGCCGGGGACTGTGCTTTCTTGAATCTCAAATTAATTTTTAAATTGATTTTTCTGGACTTTTATTTTTATTTTTTTAATTGTTTTTTGTTAAAAAAATCATATTTATCTCTTTTTCCTTCTAGAGTATCTATCTCTCTGTGTTTTTCTCTTTTATGCAAAAATCCCTAAGTCTTGGAGACCTTATAGAGGTTGACCACGAAATCGAAATGACCTTTCATAGACGTAGGAGACTACAAAGTGAGAGGGAGAGGTTGATTCCCATTCCACTCATGCCGAATCTACCGAATACAAAACCATTGAAGGACTACGCAGCCCCAAATTCTAGGGGTTTGCGAACTGGGATTACTAAGCCAGAGATTGAGGCGGAGAACTATACTATACCACCTATGCTAATTAACATGATTAGACAACATCAATTCGGAGGATTGCCCTCGAAGGACCTGACTGATCACGTGGAGACATTCTTGGAGTTCACCGATGTAGTCAGAATTCAAGGAGCCCTGGCTGATGCTATTCGTTTGAGGTTGTTCCCCTCCTCTCTTACTGGAAAAGCAAAAGCTTGGCTGAAGCAAGTTCCCGCCAATACCTTGTCGACTTGGGACCAACTGGAGCAGGCATTCTTGGATAAATTCTTCCCTCCATCCAAGACGGCTTACCTACGAACCCAGATCACCGGCTTCTTCCAAAAGGACGGAGAATGCTTATCGGAAGCTTGGGATCACTACAAGGGATTGCTGGAGTCTTGCCCACATCATGGACTCAAGAGGTGGTTATTAGTGCACACCTTCTACAACGGATTGGACTACTCTTTGAAGGTGTCACTTGACTCCACGCCTGGTGGAGCCTTTATGAATAGGCCTCTGACTGAGGCATTTGACATCATTGAAAACGTGGCCACCAACTACCACCAATGGGGTTCGGAAAGAGGTAATAACCCGAAAAAGATTTCGGGGGGTAAGTTTGAAATGAATAGCACTGATCTCATCATGTCTAAAATTGTCTCACTGAATAAACGCTTTGATCAGCTTGAAAGGGCGCCTAACGTGAGTTCAATAGGTGCTACTAATATTGTTTGTGAGATTTGTGGAATGCAGGGACATGACATAATGGAGTGCCCACGTGGTATTGCTCATGGATCCGACGCTTCGGGGGAACAAGTGAACTCTTGTTACAACTTCTACGACACAAACCCGAAGTTGCCAAATTATGCTCCCTCAAATCCTTACAACCAAGGAAGGAAGAACAGCCCTTACCTCTCCTACGGGAACTACAGCAACACATTGAACCATGAATTCCAAGAAGGCCAAGGTAATAGGAAACCCGCATCGGGGTATCCTCAGGTACAAAAGTCTAAACTTGAGTCTCTTTTGGAAAGTTTTGTTGAAACTAAAACAAAACAAAATGAAGAGTTTAGGTAACAAGGTAGGGCAGTCAATGAGGCAATAAAAGAGTTAGCATCTAAGGTAGATAACTTAGCCATCCATAACAAGATGTTAGAAACTCAGATTGTCCAACAAGCTAGTACATATTCAAGACCTAAGGGTATGTTTCCGGGACAACCCGAAGTTAATCCCAATAAACATTGTAATGCCATATACTTGAGGGATGATAAGCTTGGGGTAGTTGAAAAGGATGTGGAATGTGAGGAGGACATGAGCGAAGATGAAGAGATAGAGCCAAAGTATGTCCCTCCACCACCTTACCAACCCCCAATACCTTTCCCACAAAGGTTGGTCAAGAAAAAGCAAGTAGAAATAGAAACTAAGAGCTTGATTGAGGAGCACAATGTCTTGATAAAAACTAATATGCCTCCTAAACTAAAGGATCCAGGTAGTTTCTCTATTTCTTGCTCAATTGGAGAAATGAAAATAGACCAAGCCAATTGTGACTTAGGGGCTAGTGCGAGCTTGATGCCACTTACTATCTTGGAGAGGTTGGGAACCAAAGAATTGAGTCCATCAAAATTCTCTTTACAATTTGCGGATGGCTCAACTAAGACTCCTCTAGGCATACTAGAGAATGTTCCCGTAAGGGTAGGGAAATTTTTCATTCCTACCGATTTCATGGTGTTGGATATGAACGAAAATTCTAAATTCCCCATCATTCTAGGAAGGTCGTTCTTGGCCACAGCTGGAGCGATAATAGACGTAAAGAATGGTAAACTCTCTCTGAATGTAGAGGAAGGTAGGGTAGATTTTGATTTGACTAACTCATATAACAACCCTCCTTTTGAGAGTCATGTGTGCAGGATCGATATAAAGTCTCCAGATGTGAAGGAAAAGCCTAACATGGAAGCAACTCCGAAGATTTGCATGATGAATGATGCACCCAGTGGTGATGAAGTTGGAGTTGCTCATCATGTGGAAACAAAACTTTCGCCGGGAGGGAGTAAGGCCATGAAACTCAGAGTGAAAAGAGCAAAGCGAAAGCGCAATTGGCCATATGAACAAAATCGGCTCTTTGAAGGACTCCCATGGAAGAGAAGTGTTCTTGCACTTCTAGGCCCAGCCGACCCCTGTTGATTGAAAGAAGTATGGTCAAGCTTAAGACCGTAAATAAGCGCTTCTTGGGAGGCAACCCAAGTTTTCTTTCCATTTTCCATTTGTTTTTGAATTTTGTTTTTGAATAATTGGAGAAGATAAGAAAAGAAAGATCACTAATTGATGGATTTGCCAAGTGCTTTCAGGTTATGAAAGCAGGAAGAGCAAAAAGGGCAAGGACAAATAAAGTCAGAAGTCACCATGCCCAGGCCGTGACAGTGGTCACGGTCGTGATGAGCTAACCAAAGAAGACCAGAAAGGATCACGACCCAGCCGTAACATCCATCACGGGCGTGATGAGAAGGACCCTGAAGACCAGAATTGATCACGTCCTAGCCGTGATGCCTATCACGGCCGTGATACAATTTCCGACAATTTGTTGACTGGCATGTGAGCCAGCACCCGCTACCACCTCGGTGAGTTGTTCCATTTTTCTCCTCTCTCCGACTTGATTATTTACATTGGGGACAATGTAAGTTTCTATGCTTGGGGTAGGGGTATTTTTGCAATTTTTTGCATTTTTTCATTTTTTATATTGCATTCATATAGGCATAGTTTTGCATGATCACATGATTAGATTACCCCTTTGCTTAGAGTATGCATCCAATTGTGAGAACTTGGTGCCAAATAAATTGTGATAGTGAATTTTTGAACCCAATTTTTTTTATTCTTGTGATAAGGCTAAAAATAAAATTCTTGAGATGATCTTTTGATAGTTGATAATTAGCATGTGGTTCCTTAATTTTGTGTTTCTCATTCATTTTAAACCACTAAATGAGAGATTTTTGAGCCTAAAAGGGGTACTCACTAAATCTACCCCATTCTTTGTGATAGAGTGTTTTATTCCTCTTGGATTGTATTCTCTAGAACTTGACTTGAAACCGTTTTGAAACTTAAAAAGTTTTGAAAACATTTTTGAAAATGATTGAGGCATTAGGTATTTTTCTGGTCTTCTGAGCTTTGATTGATTAAATGCTACCCCTTAGTTGCCCAATTTTGAGCCTAAAAGAATAAAATACTTTTCTTGGTACCTTGAAATATTTTGATGAATAATGCTTGATATGACGCCTTTTAAAGTATTGGAAAAAGGGTAAAAAGGTAGTTTGAAAAATAAAATTGTGGGATGAGAAAATTAGAAAAATATTTCTCTTGAATTGAAAATCTCCCCTTCTCCAAATAAATAAAATAAAATAAACAAAAAAATGGAGAAGGGGATAACAAAAAGAAAGTGAGAAATAAAAATAAAAAGAAAGAAAGAAAGGTGGAAAAGTGAACAAAAGCCCAAAAAGGTATTTTAGAAGGTTGTCATGCTTTGCAATGTTGATATTTTGTTTAACCCTCTTGAATTTCCGTTTCTTGATTTCCCCACCTAACGATTAATCCCATGGCCTCATTACAACCAGAATAAAAGACCTCTTGATCCTTACGTGTTTTCATTAATAAAGTAGAGATTTGGTTGATAGTCAAGCTTATGGTAGAATATTCTCCTTGAGGAAATTGAGCGAATTGTCATATACCCTTAAACACTTGAGTGAGGTGAGAAGAGTGCCCGAATCAGTGAGAATATGAATTTAGGAAACCTAAGCTTCTAATTGGACTCGAAATTGATTGTCTCTTGGGTACTTATTGAATATGCCTGTTACTTGGATTAGTTACTCGGGTTCTTGGTTAACGATCCATGCTCTGATTACTTATATTTTCTGGCCTTAGTGATTGCTTGAGGACAAGCAAAGTCTTAAGCTTGGGGTAGTTTGATGAGTGTGATTACACCTCATATTTGCTTATCATTTTGCATGCATTTTCATATAGTTTAGGCATTTTTAATTTGATTTTGGTTAGTTTTTACCTTGGAACGGGTAAGACGGTTTTGTGGTGTTGTTTTGCAGGAATTAAGGATAAAATGCTCAAGATTGACCATGATGGAGCTTCATGAAGATGGGGCTTGAAAAGTGAAGAAAATGAGCCAAACAGAGTCCATCACGGCCTAGCCGTGATGACCATCATGGCCTAGCCGTGATGACCATCACGACCATGATCGAGTAGAGCTAAAAAGAAAGAAGGCTAAAGTCAGAACTGGTCACGGCCTAGCCGTGATGCCCATCACGGCCGTGATATGTCAGCTGAACCAGACCCTCACAAGCAGAACTGATCACGGCCTAGCCGTGATGGTGGTCACGACCGTGACAGACCAATCAGTGAAGCAACGCCCAAGGCAGAATCCGTCACGGCCTGGCCGTGATGGCCATCACGGTCGTGACGTACAGTTTTTGGATCTGAAGAAACTGAATTGATCTGAATTTGTGTTTGATTGGGATTCAAACTTCCCTAATCTATAAATATGGCATCTAGGCAGAGACTGAGGAGACTTTTGGGCTGCTACACTTAGGCAAATTTTTAGGATCTTTCTTCTTCTTCTTCTTCTCTTCTCTTATTTTTTATTTCATGTTGTTGCTAACCAAGCTTGTAATCACCATGGCAAGGCTTGAGTAGTAGCTTTATTTCTAAGGATTGGGGCTATGCCCAAGATCTGATTCATGTTATGAAATGATGTTTTATCTTTGTTAATTTCGATTTTGCTTTAGATATGATTTCTATTGTTTTAATTACTCGTAAATTCGGTGGCCACTTGTTTGTGTGTCGTAGATATTCTAAGGAGGAACATAGCGGTGAACTTAGGTATCGGATCTATAGAATCAGACTTAGGACTTAAACACAAGAGTTAGAAGCGGTCCTTCGAGGATTAACGAATTGTCACGAAACTTAAAGGGTTCAATCTAAATTCGACTACCACGAGAGTAGGGGTTGGTTTAATTGGGCACAGTTTTTGTAACCCGAGAGGGAGCATTAACTATTTGAGGATAAATTCGCCTTCAAAGCAATTTTTGATAATTAACAAGGAGTAGTCAATTTAGTAACATAAACAATCTTGTTGGTAACCCAAATTCCTAGGAATTCCTTTAGATCTGAAAAACCCCCAAATTGATTTACTTTCTGTTTTACTTGATTGCATTCCTTATTTTATAGTCCGGTTTAATCGATTTGATAATTAGTTGCGATCTGAGATGACGGTCTCTGTGGGATCGATATCTTTTTATTACTTGGCGACGAATCCGATACACTTGCCGGATAAATCTCATCAGCTTGTGTGGCTGTAAAATGCTATTTATTCTTATTAATCTTGACGAAACCCTAGAACAAATTAAGGGCCTCTGAATAAGCTTTCCAACAAGGTATCATACGCCTTAATTGGGCTCAAGATGAGTAAGTAAGGCCCATTTAAGTGAAGGAACATTATAGACTGTGCACTGATCCGCGTCAGAGAACTCGGGACCCTATTTTGCCTTTATTTTGGCCTAATTTGACAATTCTTATGAAACCTGAAATTGTAGGTCTCTTCCTTATCTTTCTAGGGACAGCAAGATCACCAAAATCCGATATCTGTAGCACTAGTTATGCTCTGCGCAAGGTAACAAGGTCAGGATGAGTGAAAAATCCAAAAATTAACAATGTTTAGCAATTAAGCTCAATAATGTAAAAGAAAAAACAATGATTGTAAAAGTTATCTAATTTATGTCTCTCTCTGGCTTGTGCGGCTGTAAACTGCTATTTATGCTTATTAATCCTGACCTAACCCTAGACCAAATTAAGGGCATCTGAATAAGCTTTCCTACAAGGTATCATATGCCTTAATTAGGCTTAAGATGAGCAAGTTAGGCCCATTTAAGTGAAGTAACATCATGGACTGCGCACTAATCCGCGCCAGAGAACTTGAGACCCAATTTAGCCTTGATTTTGGCCTAATTGGAGAATTCTTATGAAATCTGAAATTGTAGGTCTCTTCCTTATCTTTCTAGGGATAGCAAGATCAGCAAAATCCGATATCTGTAGCTCTAGTTATGCTCTGCGCAAGGCAACAAGGTCAGGATGAGTGAAGAATCCAAAAATTAACAATGTTTAGCAATTAAGCCCAATTAAGCCCAATAATGTAAAAGCAAAAACAACGATTGTAAAAGTTGTCTAATTTCCGTCTAACTCTGGCTTGTGCGGCTGTAAACTGCTATTTATGCTTAATAATCCTGTCCTAGACCTAGACCAAATTAAGGGCCTCTGAATTAGTTTTCCAACAAGGTATCATACGCCTTAATTGGGCTTAAGATGAGTAAGTTAGGCCCGTTTAAGTGAGGGAACATTATGGACTTCGCACTGATCCGCGCCAAAGAACTCGGGACCCAATTTTGCCTTGATTTTGGCCTAATTTGACAATTCTTATCAAAACTGAACTTGTAGGTCTCTTCCTTATCTTTCTAGGGACAGCAAGATCACCAAAATCCGATATCTGTAGCTCTAGTTTTGCTCTGCGCAAGGCAACAAGGTCAGGATGAGTGAAAAATCCGAAAATTAGCAACGTTTAGCAATTAAGCCTAATAATGTAAAAGAAAAAACAATGATAGTAAAAGTTGTCTAATTTATGTCTCTCTCTGGCTTGTGCGGCAGTAAACTGCTATTTATGCTTATTAATCGTGACCTAAACCTTCACCAAATTAAGGGCCTCTGAATAAGCTTTCCAACAAGGTATCATATGCCTCAATTGGGCTTAAAATGCGTAAGTTAGGCCCATTTAAGTGATGGAACATCATAGACTGCGCACTGATCCGTGCCAGAGAACTCGGGATGCAATTTAGCCCTGATTTTGGCCTAATTTGTCAATTCTTGTGACACCTGAAATTGTAGGTCTCTTCCTTATCTTTTTAGGGATAGCAAGATCACCAAAATCCGATATCTGTAGCTCAAGTTATGCTCTGCGCAAGGCAACAAGGTCACGATGAATCAAAAATCCGAAAATTAACAATGTTTAGTAATTAAGCCTAATAATGTAAAAGCTAAAACAATGATTGTAAAAGTTGTCTATTTTCTGTCTCTCTCTGACTTGTGCGGCTGTAAACTGCTATTTATGCTTATTTATCCTGACCTAACCCTTCACTAAATTAAGGGCCTCTGAATAAGCTTTCCAACAAGGTATCATATACCTTAATTGGGCTTAAGATGAGTAAGTTAGGCCCATTTAAGTGAAGGAACATCATGGACTGTGTACTGATCCGTGCCAGAGAAATCTAGACCCTATTTAGCCTTGATTTTGGCCTAATTTGACAATTCTTGTGAATCCTGAAATTGTAGGTCTCTTCCTTATCTTTCTAGCGACAACAAGATCACCAAAATACGATATATGTAGCTCTAGTTATGCTCTTTGCAAGGCAACAAGGTCAGGATGAGTGAAAAGTCCGAAAATTAACAATGTTTAGCAATTAAGCCCAATAATGTAAAAGCAAAAACAATGATTGTAAAAGTTACCTAATTTCCGTCTCTATCTAGCTTGTGCGGCTATAAACTGCTATTTATACTTATTAATCCTGACCTTGCCATAGACCAAATTAAGGGCCTCTGAATAAGCTTTCCAACAAGGTATCATATGCCTTAATTGGGCTTAAGAGGAGTAAGTTAGGCTCATTTAAGTGAAGGAACATCATGGAGTGAACACTCATCCGCGCCAGAGAACTCGGGACCCAATTTACCCTTGATTTTGGCCTAATTTGACAATTCTTGTGAAACCTGAAATTTTAGGTCACTTCCTTATCTTTCTAGGGACAGCAAGATCACTAAAATCCGATATCTGTAGCTCTAGTTATGCTCTGTGCAAGTCAACAAGGTCATGATGAGTAAAAAATCCGAAAATTTACAATGTTTAGCAATTAAGCCCAATAATGTAAAAGCAAAAATAATGATTGTAAAAGTTATCTAATTTCTGTCTCTATCTGGCTTGTCCGGTTGTAAACTGCTATTTATGCTTATTAATCCTGACCTAACCCTAGACCAAATTAAAGGCCTCTGAATAAGCTTTCCAACAAGGTATCATATACCTTAATTGGGCTTAAAATGAGTAAGTTATGTAAGACTAAGCCCTCATTCATGTTTTGATGTATGACAATGAAAGTGTATTTTGCTTAAGATTTTTGATTTTGACTATGTACTTATTATGTGTTAAGTTGCATGCAAGATCACTCATGAAAAAGATAAATCAAGGATTAAAGGATGGAAGACCAAGGATACAAAACAATGGACAAGGACTAAAGCATCAAGCAATGAAGATCTTATACTTTAGATGCTATTGTAAAAATAGCACATTTGATTTCTTAGGTGAAGCACTTAAACTTAAGAAGAAACTAATTTTTACAAAGGATAATATAAGCGGCCGTCCTACACTGGGATAAAAAGCTGACGTCCAATGAAGTGATAAAAAGCTGACGTCCAATGAGCTACTAAAAAGCTGATGTCCAATGAAGTGATATAAAGCTGACGTCCAATGAACTACTAAAAAGCTGACGTCCGATGAACTACTAAAAAGCTGACATCCAATGAACTACTAAGAAGCTCGCATCTACTAAAGTAACAGAAGATCGCGTCTACTAAAGTGACAGAAGCTCGCGTCTACTAAAGTAACAGAAGCTCGCGTCTACTAAAGTGACAGAAGCTCGCGTCAACTAAAGTAACAGAAGCTCGCGTCTACTAAAGTAACAGAAGCTCGCGTCTACTAAAGTAACAGAAGCACTAGTCTACTGAAGTAACAAGAAGCGCTCGTCTACTAAAGTGGCATATGGAGCTCGTCTACTAAGATTACGTTCTTTGGACTTACTGAGTCCTTAATGAGAAGCTCCGTCCACTAAAGTACTTATTGGAGCTCGTCTACTAGCCCATCCAAATGTAAAATCTTAATGGCTAGATGGAAACCGTTATTTTCAAGATGGACGAGAATTCTACAAGAACAATCAGAATCTTATTTCAAAAACGAGAATCAAGAAAACATATTTTGTTAAATCGGATCCAAATCTGTTTTAATTGATCCCAATGACTATAACTTGTTTTCTATATAAAGAGGGATCAAAGGAACACTTTTCTATAACCTTACACATTCTGAAAGTGAAAATACGAAAGATTCAAAAGCTTCCAAAAGTGCTTCATCTTTGAGAGAAAAGTGTTATATTTCTTAGAACTTCAATTTGTATAATCATACTTTTAGAGTCTTTCTTCTACTCAATTCTTTCTGTGAATTAGTGTGACTAAGAGAGGGTATCTCTTAGGATTGAACAAGGATAGAAGGGATCCTTGGGTATAGAAAAGCAAGTGTGCTTTTTGGTGTGTTCTTGAGCAATGAGGTTATCCTTGTGAATGCTGTAATTGGATATTGTAATTTCTGGTTATAGTGGAGAAAACCACAGAGGTGTGGGACTGGATGTAGGCTTACCAGAGGAGGTAGCCGAACCAGGATAAATCGGTTTGCGTGCTCTTCTCATCTCTAAACTCCATATACATATTATATGCACTTGTGTGTTGTGAATGAGTTTTAAGAATGCCTGTTAACTTGTATCTTTGATTTGCAATCTGTGTTAAACTTGTTGTTACTTCTTATAATTCTTCTTGACATCATTAACATAACCTAATTCTTGGGATTTAAAATTGAGTGAAAACAAACTTTCTTTAAGAAAACTCTGTTTTGCTTTAAATTGTTGAAAAAGTTTTCAATATCTCAATTCATCCCCCTCTTGACATTGTAGCCATTACCAACAAGTGGCATCACGGCTAAAACTCTTGTTACAAAGCTTAATAGCTTCAAGAGATGGCTACAAATGATATCCTAGGTGATGGGGCTTCACTCACTAGACCCCCTGCCTTTAATGGCTCCCAATACATGTATTGGAAAGAGAGAATGCTTATCTTTCTTGAGGCTGCAGGTTTAGATGTATTAGATGCTGTTGAAAATGGTCCCTATGTTCCATTTATTCTTGATGCTAAGTGAAATAAACAAACTAAACCAAAAGATGACTGGAATGATGATGATAAAAGAAGAGTTGGTTATAATGCTAAGGCAAAAAATATTATAACAGCTGCTTTGAATTATGATGAGTTTTTCAAGGTCTCCAATTGCAAAACAGCAAAGAAAATGTGGGATACTCTTCAACTCACTCATGAAGGAACTGACACGAACTCGGCAAGTGTACCGGGTCATTGCAAGTAATAAAACGGTAAGAACCGGAAATCGTCCTCAGGGATCAAGGACAAGTACCACTTCACAAATTGAACTACTATCTAGGCGAATCTTGTTTGGAATGAAGGTAGCTCTAACATCTAATGAAACAAACAAGAATAAAATGTTTTTGTTCTTTTAGGTATTTTACCAAACACTTAATAGGAAAACAGAAATGTGAACAACAAATGGATAGAATTGTTAGGGTTAGACTAGGCTAATCCTCCTTTGGTGCTATGAAATGGTAAATAACACAATTCCTACTTCAATTATGACAATCAAATCTTCTTCAAATACTCAAACCCTAATGTCTTAGGTGGAATGAGCCTAAAATCCCAAATTAAACCCTAATGTCTTAGGTGGATTAATATGAGAAATTGCATTAAGAGTAAAGATTCATAAGATTGCAAGCACCCCAAGACCTATGTCTAGGTTCATGAACTACTTGGTATTTGATTCAAGAGCATGCCCTAACATCAACCTTTCAATTGTCTATTAAAGCAACATATCATTCCTAGGATGATCAAACCAAGGAAAGCATTAAGCATGGAATCAAACACTCATAAAGAAATAGGAAATTGCATTATAATCACTTCATGTTACAACCAAATTCAGAAAAACCATTGTCTAACCCCAACAAAGGGGAGTTTAGCTACACATCATCAAAGTAAAAGGGAAAAGAAGAGATACAAAGATGAAGGAAGGGAGGAACTCCATGGAATATGCCCAGTAGCAGCCACAGCAGCAGAGAATGCCTTCTTAGGGTTTGTAGCCGCCTCCTTTCTTTCCAAATCCAATCCCCTTCAGTTCTGCCCTAAAACAGCTTATAACAGGGGTTCTGAGTTTCGCGCGCTCGCGGGGCGAGACGAAGCTCGCGAGGCGAATCTTAAAAATCTAATCTTCAGGGATTCGTCCTCTCGCGAGGCGAGGCAGAAAGGGTGAAGTTTCTGGCACAGTCAGGCCTTCTGTGTCGTGAGGCGAGATGGTGATTCGCGGGGCGAGATAGAAAGGTTGACTGTTGTTGCTCTGGCTGGTCCTCTGGCTCGCGAGGCGAGATACAGTCTCGCGTGGCGAAGCTTCAAAATTCTGCGTTGCTCAATTTCTTCTTTTTTCAGGCTCTCTCTTCATCCAAGCCTTATCAAGGCCAAATCTTGGGCAATTGCTCATAAATTCCTGCAAAACAACACACAAAACCACCTTATCCGTTCCAAAGGAAAAACTAACCAAAATCAAACTAAAATGGCCTAACTATATGCAAATGCATGCAGAAATATACATGGAAAATGAGGTAAAATCACACTCATCAAATCACACCAAGCTTAAGACTTTGCTTGTCCTCAAGCAAAAACCAAGGCCAGAAGATGAAAACAAACAAAGCAATGATAGTGAACTAAGAACCCGAGTAAAATGATCCAAGTAACAGGCATTCAAATAATTCAGCAAGAGACAATCAATTCAAGTCCAATTAGAGGCTTAGGTTCCCTAGACTCATATTCTCACTAATTCGGGCACTCTTGCTCACTTGAAGGTCACCCCAAGCTTGTTCATTTGGTTGGTTCTCTTTCTCACCTCACTCAAGTGTTCAAGTATATATGACAATTCACTCCATTTTCCTCAAGGAAAGAATTCTACCATAGGCTTGACTATCAACCAAATCTCTACTTTATTAATGAAAACAATTAAGAATCAAGAGGTCTTTACTTTGGTTGTAACGGGGCCATGGGATTAATCGTTAGGTGGGGAAATCAAGAAAAGGACATTTCAAAAGGCTACATAAACATCAAGCATTACAAATCATGACACCTTCTAAAATACCCTTTCGGGTTTCGATTTACTTTTGCCACCTTTCTTTCTTTCTTTTGTTTTATTTCTCATTTCTTTTATCATCCCCTTCTCTATTTTTATTTCTTTTTCTTTATTTTTCTTTTAATTGGAGAAGGGGAGATTTTTCAACTCTAGAGAATTTTTTTTTCCTCATCCCATACTTTTTTCCACTACCTTTTTACCCTTTTGTGCAATACTTTAGAAGGTCTTTCATAAGCATCATTCATAAAAAATTTTCAAGGGACCGAGAAAAGTATTTTATTCTTTCAAGCTCAAAATTGGGCAACTAAGGGGGTAGCATTTTGTCATTCAAAGCTCAGAAGGCCAGAAAAAATACCTAGTGCCTCAATCATTTTCAAAAATGTTTTCAAAAAATTTTAAGCTTCAAAACGGTTTCAAGTCAAGTTCTAGAGGATTACAATCCAAGAGGAATAACACTCTAACACAAGAAATGGGGTAGATTTAGTGAGTACCCCTTAATGGCTCAAAAGCTCACATTTATCAGTTCAAAAATCAGTGAGGAACACAAGTCTATAGAAACACATGCTAATCATCAACTATCCAAGACCATCTCAAGAATATTTATTTGAAGCCATATCACAAGAATAGAAAAATTAGGGTTCAAAAATTCACTATCACAAATAAATTGGCACTCGGTTCTCACAATCAGATGCTCAATCTAAGCAGGGGTAACCGAATCATGCGATCATGCAAAACTATGCCTAGATGAATGCAATATGAACAATGCAAAAAAATTCAAAAATTTACAAAATACCCCTACCCCAAGCTTAAAAACTTACATTGTCCCCAATGTAAATAATCAAGTCGGAGAGGGGTGAAAATGGAACAACTCACCGAGGTGGTAGCGGGTGCTGGATCACATGCTTTCTGGCTTTGTTTCTCCCTGCCCTTTTTCTCCTCCTTCCTTCAAAATCTGAAAGCACTTAACAAAACTATTAACCAATCTCTTGATCTTCTCAAATTACTCAAGAGTTGAAAATCAAAAACAAAAGAGAAAAGGAAAAGAAAACTTGGGTTGCCTCCCAATAAGCGCTTCTTTAACGTCACTAGCTTGACGGGTGATCTCTAAGATGGTGCTTTAAGAGGGACGGAGACTGCTTGACGATCAAAGTCTCCTCCAAGGTAGTGCTTGAGCCTTTGCCCATTAACAGTGAAAGTATCTCCGGATGATGGGTCTTCCAGTTCAATTGCAGCAAATGGGGAAACGGACTTCACATAGAATGGGCCCGACCACCTTGATCTCAGTTTGCCTAGAAAGAGCTTGAGTAGTGAGTTAAAGAGCAAAATTGACTGGCCTTCTTCGAATTGCTTGGGAAGAATGTACTTGTCATGCCAGAATTTTGTTCTTTCCTTGTAGATCCTTGCACTCTCATAAGCCAAGAGTCGGAATTCATCCAACTCATTCAATTGAAGCAGTCTCTTGTCCATGGCCAGCTTAGTATCAAAGTTCAGGGCCTTCACTGCACAAAAAGCACGATGTTGGAGCTCTACCGGAAGGTGGCATGATTTTCCAAACACTAACTGGTAAAGTGACATCCCAATAGGTGTTTTATATGCAGTCCGATAAGCCCAAAGTGCATCATCCATTTTCTTTGCCCAATCCTTCCTAGCATTGTTCACAGTTTTCTCCAAAATCCTCTTCAATTCCCGATTGGACAACTCCACTTGCCCACTGGTTTGAGGGTGGTATGGTGTGGCAACTTTATGATTGACCCCAAACTTGGCAAGCACTGCATTGAACTCTTTGTTGCAAAAATGGGTACCCCCATCACTAATAATAGCTCTAGGGGTTCCAAATCGGGTGAAGATGTTCTTCCTTACAAAACTAATCACAGATTTTGCATCATCCTTCACAGTTGGAACAGCTTCCACCCATTTGCTCACATAGTCCACCGCAACAAGAATGTATTTGTTGTTGTATGATGATGGGAAAGGACCCATGAAGTCGATCCCCCATACATCAAAGAGCTCCACCTCTAGAATACCCTTCAAGGGCATCTCATTTCCCTTGGAAATACTTCCGGTCCGCTGACACTTATCACATTTCATCACCCAAGCTCTGGAGTCTTTGAAAATAGTGGGCCAAAATAACCCGCATTGCAAGATCTTCATGGCGGTTCTCTCACCACCAAAGTGTCCCCCATATGGTGAGTTGTGGCAATGAGTCAATACCCCCTCAATCTCCTCTTCCGGAATGCATCTTCTCAGAATTCCATCCGAACCTCTTTTGAAAAGGTAGGGCTCATCCCAAACATAGTATTTGGCATCATGGATGAGCTTCTTCCTTTGTTGCGAAGTGAAGTCTTTTGTAATCTTGTTGGCGGCCTTGTAATTTGCAATGTCCACAAACCAAGGTGCCACTTGCACCATAAACAGCTTTTCATCTGGGAATTCCTCTTGAATTGGCAACTCGGCTTTTGCTTGAACATCTGCTTGTGGAAGCCTAGACAAATGGTCGGTCACCACATTCTCTACTCCTTTCTTGTCCTTTATATCCAAATCAAACTCTTGGAGCAGTAGTATCCACCTAATGAGCCTTGGCTTGGCATCCTGTTTAGTCATAAGATACTTCAAAGCAGAATGATCAGTGTAGACAGTAGTTTTAGATCCAATCAAGTAGGATCTAAATTTATCAAACGCAAACACCACAGCAAGCAATTCTTTTTCAGTCGTGGTATAATTCAATTGAGCATCATTCAGCACACGACTGGCATAGTAAATGACATGCAACACTTTATTTTTTCTTTGGCCCAAAATGGCTCCCACCGCATAGTCACTTGCATCACACATTAACTCAAATGGTAAACTCCAATCTGGAGGTGCAATGACCAGTGCGGTGGTGAGTTTTTCTTTCAAAAGTTGGAAAGCATGCATGCAATCATCATCAAATATAAAAGGAGTATCAACTACCAAAAGCTTGCATAAGGGTTTCACAATCTTTGAAAAATCTTTTATAAACCTCCTATAGAAACCCGCATGCTCTAGGAAGCTTCTAACACCTTTCACATTTATGGGAGGGGGAAGTTTTTCAATTACTTCAATTTTTGCTTTATCAACTTCCATCCCCCGTGATGAAATTTTATGACCAAGAACTATACCTTCCCTAACCATGAAATGACATTTTTCCCAATTTAAAACAAGGTTAGTTTCTTGGCATCTTTTTAGAACACATGCAAGATTATTCAGAAAATTATCAAAAGAATTACCAAACACAGAAAAATCATCCATAAATACCTCAATGAATTTTTCAGTCATGTCAGAGAATATGGAAAGCATGCACCTTTGAAAAGTAGCGGGTGCATTACACAACCCGAATGGCATCCTCCGGAATGCATAGACGCCATAGGGACAAGTGAAAGCGGTCTTCTCTTGGTCCTGTGGGTCAACCACAATCTGGTTATACCCTGAGTATCCATCAAGGAAGCAATAAAAAGCATGACCCGCCAACCTCTTTAACATCTGATCAATGAAGGGCAATGGAAAGTGATCTTTTCTGGTGGCCTCATTCAGTCTTCTGTAATCAATACACACCCTCCATCCAGAAACGGTCCTTGAGGGGATGAGCTCAATTTTATCATTTGCCACCACCGTCATCCCCCCTTTCTTGGGAACAACTTGGACCGGACTCACCCATGGACTATCGCAGATTGGATAGATTATTCCCGCATCCAAAAGCTTCACAACCTCCTTCCTTACAACTTCTTTCATATTCGGGTTGAGTCTTCTTTGGGGTTGTCTAACCGGCTTGAAATTTTCCTCCAAGAGGATTTTGTGCATACAGAATGAGGGACTTATCCCCTTCAAGTCGGACATAGACCACCCAATTGCAGATTTGTGCTCCCTGAGCACCCTTAACAGTTTCTCTTCCTCCAGAGAGTTCAATTCACTACTAACGATAACTGGGAATGAAGAATTTATCCCAAGGAAAGCATAACAGAGATGGGATGAAAGTTCTTTCAACTCTAGCACAGATGGTTCACCCTTGTCTTCAATCCGCACATCTTACACAACTTTGTCTTCAACATTATTCACCACCAGACAAGCCTCAAGGGATTTAACCATGAATTCAACTTCTCCCGCACATACCTCTTCTTCTACATCCTCCATCATAAGAGCCGCTTCCAAAGAATCTTCAAAAGTCTGTTGCACACTCTTGTCAGACAATGAATCAACAAGGTCCACACTCATACACGTATCCTTGTCACTTGGATGCCTCATTGTTTCAAAAACATTGAAGGTGACCTTTTCATCTTGGACTCTAAGAACCAATTCCCCTTGATTTACATCAATCAAAGCTCTACCCGTGGCTGGGAATGGTCTTCCAAGAATCAACGGAGTCTCACTATCTTCCGCTCTATCCAACACCACAAAATCTGCCGGAAAGATGAATTTGTCTACTTTGACCAACAAATCCTCCACTACACCATAAGGATATGTAATGGAGCGATCCACCAATTGGAGAGAAATCCCAGTTGGCTTGACTTCACCAATTCCCAGCTTCTTGAAAATGGAGAGAGGCATAAGGTTTATACTTGCACCGATATCACACAAGGCTCTCCCAATATTCAAATGACCAATAATGCATGGAATAGTAAAGCTTCCCGGATCCTTCATCTTCACTGGTAACTTCCTTTGGAGTATAGCACTACACTCTTCTGTGAGCATGATCGTCTCCTCTTTCCACCTTCTCTTGTTAGTAAGAATCTCCTTCATAAACTTGGCATAGGAAGGCATTTGTTGAAGGGCTTCGGCAAACGGGATGTTAATTTGAAACTTTTTGAATACATCCAGGAACTTAGAGAATTGTTGATCTTTTGCCTCTTTCTTCAACCTTTGAGGATAGGGTATCTTGAACTACGGTGGAAACTCCTTGGGATTGTCAACTTCTTCAAGAATTTGCCTTCTAGTCTTCTTTCTTGCAAATTCTTCATCCACCAATTTTTCTCTTTGTGGTTTTTCAGCTTCAACAACAATGGGACTAGAGATAGTGGCTTGGGAAGTCTCGGTTTCTTCATTGGTTACATCTTCAACAATCACCTCATCACTAACCCTCTTTTCTTCTTTCTCTTTGATCTTTTCTTGTGGCCCTACTACCCTTCCACTTCTTGTAGTAATTGCTTTGCAATCCTCTCTTGGATTTTTCTCGGTGTCTCCTGGCAATTGTCTTTGAGGTCTCTCCGCCATTTGCTTTGCCAGTTGGCCCATTTGGTGCTCTAGATTCTTGATGGAGGCATTTTGATTCTTCATATTATCTTGTGTTGCTTGCATAAATTGGGCTAGCATTTTCTCCAAATTGCTTGAACTCTCTTGAGGAGGCTTTGCTTGAGAACTTGAGCCTTGACCTTGTCTCCAACCAAAGTTAGGATGGCTACGCCACCCCGGATTGTAGGTGTTTGAGTAAGGATCATTCTTAGGCCCTTGGTTCCCCATGTAGTTCACTTCTTCTTGCCCAGAACTTCCAACCACATTAATTTCACAATTGCCATTTGCATGGTTACCTCCACAAAAATCACATACTGAGGTAGCTTGAACTTGGACAGCTTGTAACTGAGAATTCTGTAGTTGAACAGACCCCAATTGCTTGGTAAGAATGGCCATTTGTGCCTTAAGAGCACCAATTTCATCAAGCTCCAAAACACCTCTCTTGACCAATGATTGTGAACTAGGAATTTGATAATCATTGTTGGCCATAGTTTCAATCAAGGTCTTAGCTTCTTCGGGTGTCTTTTGGCTCAATGATCCACCTGCAGCCGCTTCAATCATACTTCTGGAATTTCTGTTGAGCCCATTAACAAAGGTTGCCACTTGCTGCCATGTCTCTAACTCATGATTTGGACAAGCTGTGAGCAAAGACTTGAACCTCTCCCAGGCTTCATAAAGTGACTCACCATCTCTCTGTGGAAAGGCATTAATCTCGGATCTCAACTTGATCATTCTTGACGGAGGGAAGAAGCGAGATAAGAACTTGCTCACCAAATCATTCCAAGTGATAATACTTCCATGAGGATGAGATTGAAGCCATGACTTAGCTCTATCCCTCAAAGAGAAAAGGAAAAGCCTTAAACGAATGGCCTCATCGGAAGCTCCATTTAGCTTGATGGTGTCACATAACTCAATGAATGTGCCAATGTGAGCATGAGGGTCTTCACTCTCCAAACCTCCAAACTGATTTTGTTGCACAAGATTGAGAAGTGATGCCTTGATTTAAAAATTGTTGCAAGTCACCGTGGGTCTAACGATTGGAGTCCCACATCTATCAACTCTAGGGGAAGTATAATCCCCCATTGTCCTTCTTGGTGCATTGTCTTCAGCCATGGTGACAGCTGCTACTTCAATCAGTGGTTCTTGCATACTGGGTAACTCAACTTGTGGCTCTTGTATACTAGAAGATGCTCTTTCCCTGTTTTTCCTTGCTTTGGCTTCCATTACATTCTGTCTACAAAACCTCTCGATCTCAGGGTCAAATTGAAGTTCACCTGGGTCGATTGTACCTCTTATACAAGGAACAAACAGAGTAGCACAGAAAAAGAACAGACAAACAGAAAAACGACAGTAGAAAAGTAACGAAACAACACGTACAAGCTAAGCAACAGATGGATAATTACACAGCTTCACTGAAAAAAACAGAACACAATAGAAAATAAGAAAACAGAAAACAGAAGGTAGCTCGTGATATTGGCACACCGATCCCCGGCAACGGCACCAAAAACTTGACACGAACTCGGCAAGTGTACCGGGTCGTTGCAAGTAACAAAACGGTAAGAACCGGAAATCGTCCTCAGGGATCGTGGACAAGTACCACTTCACAAATTGAACTACTATCTAGGCGAATCTTGTTTGGAATGAAGGTAGCTCTAACATCTAATGAAACAAACAAGAATAAAATGTTTTTGTTCTTTTAGGTATTTTATCAAACACTTAATAGGCAAATAGAAATGTGAACAACAAATGGATAGAATTGTTAGGGTTAGACTAGGATAATCCTCCTTTGGTGCTATGAAATGGTAAATAACACAATTCCTACTTCAATTATGACAATCAAATCTTCTTCAAATACTCAAACCCTAATGTCTTAGGTGGAATGAGCCTAAAATCCCAAATTAAACCCTAATGTCTTAGGTGGATTAATATGAGAAATTGCATTGAGAGTCAAGATTCATAAGATTGCAAGCACCCCAAGACCTATGTCTAGGTTCATGAACTACTTGGTATTTGATTCAAGAGCATGCCCTAACATCAACCTTTCAATTGTCTATTAAAGAAACATATCATTCCTAGGATGATCAAACCAAGGAAAGCATTAAGAATGGAATCAAACACTCATAAAGAAATAGGAAATTGCATTATAATCACTTCATGTTACAACCAAATTCAGAAAAACCATTGTCTAACCCCAACAAAGGGGAGTTTAGCTACACATCATCAAAGTAAAAGGGAAAAGAAGAGATACAAAGATGAAGGAAGGGAGGAACTCCATGGAATATGCCCAGTAGCAGCCACAGGAGCAGAGAATGCCTTCTTAGGGTTTGTAGCCGCCTCCTTTCTTTCCAAATCCAATCCCCTTCAGTTCTGCCCTAAAACAGCTTATAACAGGGGTTCTGAGTTTCGCGCGCTCGCGGGGCGAGACGAAGCTCGCGAGGCGAATCTTAAAAATCTGATCTTCAGGGATTCATCCTCTCACGAGGCGAGAAGGCAACTCGCGAGGCGAGGCAGAAAGGGTGAAGTTTCTGGCACAGTCAGGCCTTTTGTGTCGTGAGGCGAGATGGTGATTCGCGGGGCGAGACAGAAAGGTTGACTGTTGTTTCTCTGGCTGGTCCTCTGGCTCGCGAGGCGAGATACAGTCTCGCGTGGCGAAGCTTCAAAATTCTGCTTTGCTCAATTTCTTCTCTTTTCAGGCTCTCTCTTCATTCAAGCCTTATCAAGGCCAAATCTTGGGCAATTGCTCATAAATTCTTGCAAAACAACACACAAAACCACCTTATCCATTCCAAAGGAAAAACTAACCAAAATCAAACTAAAATGGCCTAACTATATGCAAATGCATGCAGAAATATACATGGAAAATGAGGTGAAATCACACTCATCAGGAACCAACAATGTGAAAAGAGCAAGAATGAATGCACTAGTCCATGAATATGAACTCTTTCACATGAAGAATGGTGAGGAGATAGATGAACTGCAAAAGTGGTTTACACACATTGTGAACCAGTTAGAAGGACTCGGACATACAATCACAGATGAGAAAAATATTAACAAGATAATGAGATGTTTGAGTCGTGAATGGCAGCCAAAAATTACTGCAATAGCTGAAGCAAAGGATCTAGACACCATGCAGATTGCTGCTTTATTTGGCAAGTTGAAAGAACACGAATTAGAACTCAATAGATTGAAAAGTCATGAAGATAAGGAGAAAAGGAAGAAAGGACTCTCACTCAAGGCTCATATCTCCAAAGAATCAATAGAAAGTGATGAAGATGAACACCTTGATGAAAGTGAATAATCCGAAGAAGAAGACATGGGATTGCTTGTGAGGAAATTTAGAAGATTCATAAAAAAGAATAGAAACAAGAAGCAATTCAGTTTTCCTACCAAAAAGAACACGAACAAAGGTGAAAGCTCTTCCTCAGCAATCAAATGCTTTGAATGTGGAAAGCTTGGACACTACAAAAATGAATATCCAAAGCTACAAAAGAAAGAAAAGTATGAGAAGAATGACAACAAAGAAAACAAAGGAAGAAAGCCTAGAAGAGCATACATAGCTTGGGAATAAAATGATATGGATTCCGCTAGTAGTGAATCTGAAAATGAAGAAGCCAAACTATGTTTCATGGCAAATCAACAAAGTGATAGTGAAACCGAGGTAAATGATTCTTCTCCTACCTATGATGAGTTACAAGAAGCTTTTGATGAATTGCATGAAGAATATGTTAAAATTGGTAAACAACTTATATCTTCTAGGAAGATCATCGCAAAACAATGTAGTGACTATGCATCTTTACAAATAAAGCTTAAAGAACTAGAAGCTAAAAATTCACAATTACTTGCATCTAGTTCAATTTGCACCAAATGCACTACACTAGAAAAGGAAGTTGAAAAACTGAATACAATTCTATCTAAGTTTACTTTGGGTATAGATACCTTGAATGCCATTTTAGGACAGCAAAAGGGTGTGTATGACAAAGCTGGAATTGGATATAATCCAATGGTACATGAAAAATCTTTTAAGAAGCTTTTTGTTGCACCTATTTCCTCAACTAGTCCTTTTTTTAAATGCTATTATTGTCTAAAGAAAGGTCATACAGCTGCTACTTGTAGACTTAGAAAGAACATACATGTTGGCATTAAACAAATTTGGGTTCCAAAAGGAACTTATGTTGCTACTAACACCACAGAACCCAACCAGATTTGGGTACCTAAAGAAAAAGTATAAAAAAAATCTGTTTTGTAGGTGTGTTTGAAGGCCAAAAGCTCAAGCTGGTTTTTAGATAGTGGCTGCTCCAAACACATGACCGGAGACATCAAAAAATTTACATCTTTCACTCCTAAAGAAGGTGGAAACGTCACCTATGGAGACAACAACAAAGGAAGAATTCTTGGTGTTGGAACAATAGGAAAAAGTCCAGCAATCAAGATTGAGGATGTTCTCTATGTGGAAGGGCTCAAACACAATCTACTAAGTATAAGCCAATTATGTGATAAAGGCTACAAGTGTTTTGTGCTAAATAATGGAAAGGATAATCTTGGGAAATTTGATCCCAAAGCTGATGAGGGTATTTTCCTAGGTTATTCATTAACTAGCAAAGCATATAGAGTGTTTAATAAGTGTACTTTATCAATGGAAGAATCTGTTCACATAACATTTGATGATTCTAACCCCAAAAGGTTGGGAAAGGACATTTTTGATGATGCAGAAACTCTTGAAGATGAAGTGAAACCTGATGAAGGAAAAGAGAGCAACAAGGAAAAGGAAGATGAAGAGAGAAATAAAGAACCTCAAGCAGAAATTCAACAAGAAAATCTTCCTAAGGAGTGGTAAGTTTCAAAAAATCATCCCCTAGACGATATCATTGGTGAGATCACCAAAGGGGTAACCACTAGAAACTCTTTAAGGAATATTTGCAATACCATGGCGTTTGTATCTCAAGTAGAACCAAAAGATGTTGATAATGCTATTAATGATGAACATTGGATGATTGCAATGCAAGAGGAGTTAAATCAATTTAAAAGGAACAAAGTTTGGGATTTAGTTCCAAAACCCAAAAGTAACCAAATAATCGGAACTAAATGGGTGTTTAGAAACAAAATGGATGATAATGGAATAATAGTAAGAAACAAGGCTAGACTAGTAGCTAAGGGATATAATCAAGAAGAAGGAATTGATTATGATGAAACATATGCTCCCGTAGCCAGATTAGAAGCCATAAGAATGCTATTAGCCTATGCATGCATAATGAACTTTAAACTGTACCAAATGGATGTGAAAAGTGCCATTTTAAATGGAATAAAACAAGAGGAAGTGTATGTAAGCCAACCCCCAGTCTTTGTTGATAGTGAGTTCCCAAATCATGTCTATAAACTCACTAAAGCCCTCTATGGACTCAAGCAAGCTCCTAGAGCTTGGTATGAGAGGTTAAGCAATTTTCTCCTAAAGAAAGGCTTTAAAAGAGAAAAAGTTGATACAACACTATTTACTAAAACAAAAGCACACAATGTCTTACTTGTTCAAATATATGTTGATGACATTATTTTTGGTGCTACTAATGACTCTTTATGCAAGGAATTTGGTGAACTAATGCAAAGTGAATTTAAAATGTCCATGATGGGAGAGCTTACCTTCTTTCTTGGACTTCAAATTAAACAATGCCAAGATGAAAACTTCATAAGCCAAACAAAGTATTGCAAGGAACTACTAAAGAAGTTTGGAATCGAAAGCGCAAAGGAAATGGCAACTCAAATGAGTTCAGCCTGCTACTTGTAGCCATTACAAACAAGTTAAGCCCATTTAAATAAAGGAACATCATGGACTGCGCACAGATCCGCGCCAGAGAACTCGGGACCCAATATAGCCTTGATTTTGGCCTAATTTGACAATTCATGGAAACTTGAAATTGTAGGTCTCTTCCTTATCTGTCTAGGGACAGCAAGATCACCAAAATCCGATATCTGTAGCTCCAGTTATGCTCTGCGCAAGGCAACAAGGTTAGGATAAGAGAAAAACCAGAAAATTAACAATGTTTAGCAATTAAGTCCAGTTAAGCTCAATAATGTAAAGGCAAAAACAATGATTGTAAAAGTTGTCTAATTTTCATCTCTCTGTGGATTGGGCGGCTGTAAACTGCTATTTATGCTTACTAATCCTGACCTAACCCAAGACCAAATTAACGGCTTTTGAATAAGTTTTCCAACAAGGTATCGTATGCCTTCATTGGGCTTAAGATGAGTAGGTTAGACCCATTTAAGTGAAGGAACATCATCGACTGTGCACTGATCCGCGCTAGAGAACTCGGGACCCAATTTAGCCTTGATTTTGGCCTAATTTGACAATTCTTGTGAAACCTGAATTTGTAGGTCTCTTCCTTATCTTTCTAGGGACAGCAAGATGACCAAAATTCGATGTCTATAGCTCTAGTTATGCTCTGCACAAGGCAACAAGGTCAGGATGAGTGAAAAATCCGAAAATTAACATAGTTTAGTAATTAAGCCCAATTAAGACCAATAATGTAAAAGCAAAAACAATTATGCTAAAAGTTGTCTAATTTTCGTCTCTCTCTGGCTTGTGTGGCTGTAAACTACTATTTAAGCTTGTTAATCCTGACTTAACCCTAGACCAAATTAAGGGCATCTGAATAAGCTTTCCAACAAGGTATCATATGCCTTAATTGGGCTTAAGATGAGTAAGTTAGGCCCATTAAAGGGAAGGAACATCATGGACTACACACTGAACCACACCAGAGAACTCGGGACCCAATTTAGCATTGATTTTGGCCTAATTTGACAATTCTTGTGAAACCTGAAATTGTAGGTCTCTTCCTTATCTTTCTAGGGACAACAAGATCACCAAAATCCGATATATGTAGTTCTAGTTATGCTCTGCGCAAAGCAACAAGGTTTGGATAAGTGAAAAACTCGAAAATTAACAATGTTTAATTAAGCCGAATAATGTAAAAGCAAAAACAATGATTGTAAAAGTTGTCTAATTTCCGTCTCTCTGTGGATTGTGCGGCTCTAAACTGCTATTTATGCTTATTAATCCTGACGTAACCCTAGACCAAATTAACGACCTTTGAATAGGCTTTCCAACAAGGTATCATATGCCTTAATTGGGCTTAAGATGAGTAAGTTAGGCCCATTTAAGTGAAGGAACCTCATGGACTGCGCACTGAACCGCGACAGAGAACTCGAGACCCAATTTAGCCTTGATTTTTGCCAACTTTGACAATTCTTGTGAAACCTGAAATTGTAGGTCTCTTCCTTATCTTTCTAGGGACAGCAAGATCACCAAAATCCGATATCTACAGCTCCAGTTATGCTCTTTGCAAGGCAACAAGGTTAGGATAAGTGAAAAACCCGAAAATTAACAATGTTTAGCAATTAAGCCCAGTTAAGCCCAATAATGTAAAGGCAAAAACAATGATTGTAAAAGTTGTCTAATTTTCGTCTCTCTCTGGATTGTACGGCTGTAAACTGCTATTTATGCTTACTAATCCTGACCTAACCCAAGACCAAATTAACGGCTTCTGAATAAGCTTTCCAACAAGGTATCGTATGCCTTAATTGGGCTTAAGATGAATAGGTTAGGCCCATTTAAGTGAAGGAACATCATTGACTGCGCACTGATCCGCGCCAGGGAACTCGGGACCCAATTTAGATTTGATTTTGGCCTAATTTGACAATTCTTGTGAAACTTGAATTTGTAGGTCTCTTCCTTATCTTTCTAGGGACAGCAAGATCACCAAAATCCAATATCCGTAGCTCTAGTTATGCTCTGGGCAAGGCAACAAGGTTGGGATAAGTGAAAAACCTGAAAATTAGCAATGTTTAGCAATTAAGCCCAATAATGTAAAAGCGAAAACAATGATTGTAAAAGTTGTCTAATTTCCGTCTCTCTCTGGAGTGTGCGGCTGTAAACTGCTATTTATGCTTATTAATCCTGACTAACCCAAGACCAAATTAACGGCCTCTGAATAAGCTTTCCAACAAGGTATCATATTCCTTAACTAGGCTTAAGATGAGTAAGTTAGGCCCATTTAAGTGAAGGAACATCATGGACTGTGCACTGATCCGTGCCAGAGAACTCAGGACCCAATTTCGACTTGATTTTGGCCAAATTTGACAATTCTTGTGAAACATGAAGTTGTAGGTCTCTTCCTTATCTTTCTAGGGACGGCAAGATCACCAAAATCCGATATCTGTAGCTCCAGTTATGCTCTGCGCAAAGCAACAAGGTTAGGATAAGTGAAAAACCCGAAAATTAACAATGTTTAGCAACTAAGCCCAGTTAAGCCCAATAATGTAAAGGCAAAAACAATGATTATAAAAGTTACCTAATTTTTGTCTCTCTCTGGATTGTGAGGCTGTAAACTGCTATTTATGTTTACTAATCCTGACCTAACCCAAGACCAAATTAACGGCTTCTGAATAAGCTTTCCAACAAGGTATCGTATGTCTTAATTGGGCTTAAGATGAGTAGGTTAGGCCCATTTAAGTGAAGGAACATCATCGACTGTGCACTGATCCGCGCCAGGGAACTCGGGACCCAATTTAGCCTTGATTTTGGCCTAATTTGACAATTCTTGTGAAACCCGAATTTGTAGGTCTCTTCCTTATCTTTCTAGGGACAGCAAGATCACCAAAATTCGATGTCTGTAGCTATAGTTATGCTCTGCACAAGGCAACAAGGTCAGGATGAGTGAAAAATCCGAAAATTAACAATGTTTAATAATTAAGCCCAATTAAGCCCAATAATGTAAAAGCAAAAACAATGATGCTAAAAGTTGTCTAATTTTCGTCTCTCTCTGGCTTGTGCGGCTGTAAACTGCTATTTACGCTTGTTAATCCTGACTTAACCCTAGACCAAATTAAGGGCATCTGAATAAGCTTTCCAACAAGGTATCATATGCCTTAATTGGGCTTAAGATGAGTAAGTTGGCCCATTTAAGGGAAGGAACATCATGGAATGCGCACTGAACCGCGCCAGAGAACTCGGGACCCAATTTAGCCATGATTTTGGCCTAATTTGACAATTCTTGTGAAACCTGAAATTGTAGGTCTCTTCCTTATCTTTCTAGGGACAGCAAGATCACCAAAGTCCGATATATGTAGTTCTAGTTATGCTCTGCGCAAAGCAACAAGGTTAGGATAAGTGAAAAACCCGAAAATTAACAATGTTTAATTAAGCCCAATAATGTAAAAGCAAAAACAATGATTGTAAAAGTCATCTAATTTCAGTCTCTCTCTGGCTTGTGCGGATCTAAACTGCAATTTATGCTTATTAATCCTGACGTAATCCTAGACCAAATTAACGGTCTCTGAATAAGCTTTCAAACAAGGTATCATATGCCTTAACTGGGCTTAAGATGAGTAAGTTAGGCCCATTTAAGTGAAGGAACATCATGGACTGCGCACTGAACCACGACAGAGAACTCGAGACCCAATTTAGCCTTGACTTTGGCCTAATTTGACAATTCTTGTGAAACCTGAAATTGTAGGTCTCTTCCTTATCTTTCTAGGGACATCAAGATCACCAAAATCCGATATCCGTAGCTCTAGTTATGCTCTGCGCAAGGCAACAAGGTTAGGATAAGTGAAAAACCTGAAAATTAGCAGTGTTTAGCAATTAAGCCCAATTAAGCCCAATAATGTAAAAGCAAAAACAATGATTGTAAAAGTTGTCTAATTTTCGTCTCTCTCTGGAGTGTTCGGCTGTAAACTGCTATTTATGCGTATTAATCCTGACCTAAACCAAGACCAAATTTACGGCCCCTGAATAAGCTTTCCAACAAGGTATCATATGCCTTAACTGGGCTTAAGATGAGTAAGTTAGGCCCATTTAAGTGAAGGAACATCATGGACTGCACACTGAACCGCGACAGAGAACTCGAGACCCAATGTAGCCTTGATTTTGGCCTAATTTGACAATTCTTGTGAAACCTGAAATTGTAGGTCTCTTCCTTATCTTTCTAGGGACAACAAGATCACCAAAATCCGATATCCGTAGCTCTAGTTATGCTCTGGGCAAGTCAACAAGGTTGGGATAAGTGTAAAACCTAAAAATTAGCAATGTTTAGCAATTAAGCCCAATTAAGCCCAATAATGTAAAAGCAAAAACAATGATTGTAAAAGTTCTCTAATTTCCGTCTCTCTCTGGAGTGTGCGGCTGTAAACTGCTATTTATGCTTATTAATCCTGACCTAAACCAAGACAAAATTAACGGCCTCTGAATAAGCTATCCAACAAGGTATCATATGCCTTAAATGGCCTTAAGATGAGTAAGTTAGGCCAATTTAAGTGAAGAAACATCATGGACTGCGCACTAATCCGCGCCAGAGAACTCGGGACCCAATTTAGACTTGACTTTGGCCAAATTTGACAAATCTTGTGACACCTGAAATTGTAGGTCTCTTCCTTATCTTTCTAGGGACAGCAAGATCACCAAAATCTGATATCTGTAGCACCACTTATGCTCTGCGCAATGCAACAAGGTTAGGATAAGTGAAAAACCCGAAAATCAACAATGTTTAGCAATTAAGCCCAGTTAAGCCCAATAATGTAAAGGCAAAAACAATGGTTGTAAAAGTTGTCTAATTTTCGTCTCTCTCTGGATTGTGCGGCTGTAAACTGCTATTTAGGTTTACTAATCCTGACCTAACCTAAGACCAAATTAATGGCTTCTGAATAAGCTTTCCAACAAGTTATCGTATGTCTTAATTGGGCTTATGATGAGTAGGTTAGGCCCATTTAAGTGAAGGAACATCATCGACTGCGCACTGATCCGCGCCAGAGAACTCGGGACCCAATTTAGCCTTGATTTTGGCCTAATTTGACAATTCTTGTGACACCTGAAATTGTAGGTCTCTTCCTTATCTTTCTAGGGACAGCAAGATCACCAAAATCCGATATCTGTAGCTCCACTTATGCTCTGCGGAATGCAAGAAGGTTAGGATAAGTGAAAAACCCGAAAATCAACAATGTTTAGCAATTAAGCCCAGTTAAGCCCAATAATGTAAAGGCAAAAACAATGATTGTAAAAGTTGTCTAATTTTCGTCTCTCTCTGGATTGTGCGGCTGTAAACTGCTACTTAGGTTTACTAATCCTGACCTAACCTAAGACCAAATTAATGGCTTCTGAATAAGCTTTCCAACAAGTTATCGTATGTCTTAATTGGGCTTATGATGAGTAGGTTAGGCCCATTTAAGTGAAGGAACATCATCGACTTGCGACCGATCCGCGCCGGGAGAACCTGGGACCCAATTTAGCCTTGATTTTGGCCTAATTTGACAATTCTTGTGAAACCTGAATTTGTAGGTCTCTTCCTTATCTTTCTAGGGACAGCAAGATCACCAAAATTCGATGTCTGTAGCTCTAGTTTTGATCTGCACAAGGCAACAAGGTCAGGATGAGAGAAAAATCCGAAAATTAACAATGTTTAGTAATTAAGCCCAATTACGCCCAATAATATAAACGCAAAAACAATGATTGTAAAAGTTATCTAATATCCGTCTCTCTCTGGAGTGTGCGGCTGTAAACTGCAATTTATGCTTATTAATCCTAACCTAACCTAAGACCAAATTAACGACCTCTGAATAAGCTTTCCAACAAGGTATCATATGCCTTAATTGGGCTTAAGATGAGTAAGTTAGGCCCATTTAAGTGAAGGAACATCATGGACTGCACACTGAACCGCGCCAGAGAACTCGAGACACAATATAGCCTTGATTTTGGCCTAATTTGACAATTCATGGAAACCTGAAATTGTAGGTCTCTTCCTTATCTATCTAGGGACAGCAAGATCACCAAAATCCGATATCTGTAGCTCCAGTTATGCTCTGCGCAAGGCAACAAGGTTAGGATAAGTGAAAAACCAAAAAATTAACAATGTTTAGCAATTAAGCCCAGTTAAGCCCAATAATGTAAAGGCAAAAAAATGATTGTAAAAGTTGTCTAATTTCCGCCTCTCTCTGGATTGGGCGGCTGTAAACTGCTATTTATGCTTACTAATCCTGACCTAACCCGAGACCAAAATAACGGCTTTTGAATAAGCTTTCCAACAAGGTATCGTATACCTTAATTGGGCTTAAGATGAGTAGGTTAGGCCCATTTAAGTGAAGGAACATCATCGACTGTGCACTGATCCGCGCTAGAGAACTCGGGACCCAATTTAGCCTTGATTTTGGCCTAATTTGACAATTCTTGTGAAACATGAATTTGTAGGTCTCTTCCTTATCTTTCTAGGGACAGCAAGATGACCAAAATTCGATGTCTGTAGCTCTAGTTATGCTCTGCACAAGGCAACAAGGTCAGGATGAGTGAAAAATCCGAAAATTAACATTGTTTAGTAATTAAGCCCAATTAAGACCAATAATGTAAAAGCAAAAATAATGATACTAAAAGTTGTCTAATTTTCATCTCTCTCTGGCTTTTGTGGCTGTAAACTGCTATTTACGCTTGTTAATCCCGACTTAACCCTAGACCAAATTAAGGGCATCTGAATAAGCTTTCCAACAAGGTATCATATGCCTTAATTGGGCTTAAGATGAGTAAGTTAGGCCCATTAAAGGGAAGGAACATCATGGACTATGCACTAAACCACGCCAGAGAACTCGGGACCCAATTTAGCATTGATTTTGGCCTAATTTGACAATTCTTGTGAAACCTGAAATTGTAGGTCTCTTCCTTATCTTTCTAGGGACAGCAAGATCACCAAAATCCGATATATGTAGTTCTAGTTATGCTCTGCGGAAAGCAACAAGGTTTGGATAAGTGAAAAACTCGAAAATTAACAATGTTTAATTAAGCCAAATAATTTAAAAGCAAAAACAATGATTGTAAAAGTTGTCTAATTTCCGCCTCTCTGGATTGTGCGGGTCTAAACTGCTATTTATGCTTATTAATCCTAACGTAACCCTAGACCAAATTAACGGCCTTTGAATAAGCTTTCCAACATGGTATCATATGCCTTAATTGGGCCTAAGATGAGTAAATTAGGCCCATTTAAGTGAAGGAACCTCATGGACTGCGCACTGAACCGCGACAGAGAACTCGAGACCCAATTTAGACTTGATTTTGGCCAAATTTGACAAATCTTGTGACACCTGAAATTGTAGGTCTCTTCCTTATCTTTCAAGGGACAGCAAGATCACCAAAATCCGATATCTGTAGCTCCACTTATGCTCTGCGCAATGCAACAAGGTTAGGATAAGTGAAAAACCCGAAAATCAACAATGTTTAGCAATTAAGCCCAGTTAAGCCCAATAATGTAAAGGCAAAAACAATGATTGTAAAAGTTGTCTAATTTTCGTCTCTCTCTGGATTGTGCGGCTGTAAACTGCTATTTAGGTTTACTAATCCTGACCTAACCTAAGACCAAATTAATGGCTTCTGAATAAGCTTTCCAACAAGTTATCGTATGTCTTAATTGGGCTTATGATGAGTAGGTTAGGCCCATTTAAGTGAAGGAACATCATCGACTGCGCACTGATCCGCACCAGAGAACTCGGGACCCAATTTAGCCTTGATTTTGGCCTAATTTGACAATTCTTGTGACACCTGAAATTGTAGGTCTCTTCCTTATCTTTCTAGGGACAGCAAGATGACCAAAATTCGATGTCTGTAGCTCTAGTTATGCTCTGCACAAGGCAACTAGGTCAGGATGAGTGAAAAATCCGAAAATTAACATTGTTTAGTAATTAAGCCCAATTACGCCCAATAATGTAAAAGCAAAAACAATGATTGTAAAAGTTGTCTAATTTTCGTCTCTCTCTGGCTTTTGTGGCTGTAAACTGCTATTTACTCTTGTTAATCCCGACTTAACCCTAGACCAAATTAAGGGCATCTGAATAAGCTTTCCAACAAGGTATCATATGCCTTAATTGGGCTTTAGATGAGTAAGTTAGGCCCATTAAAGGGAAGGAACATCATTGACTACGCACTGAACCACGCCAGAGAACTCGGGACCCAATTTAGCATTGATTTTGGCCTAATTTGACAATTCTTGTAAAACCTGAAATTGTAGGTCTCTTCCTTATCTTTCTAGGGACAGCAAGATCACCAAAATCCGATATATGTAGTTCTAGTTATGCTCTGCGCAAAGCAACAAGGTTTGGATAAGTGAAAAACTCGAAAATTAACAATGTTTAATTAAGCCGAATAATTTAAAAGCAAAAACAATGATTGTAAAAGTTGTCTAATTTCCGTCTCTCTGGATTGTGCGGCTCTAAACTGCTATTTATGCTTATTAATCCTAACGTAACCCTAGACCAAACTAACGGCCTTTGAATAAGCTTTCCAACAAGGTATCATATGCCTTAATTGGGCTTAAGATGAGTAAATTAGGCCCATTTAAGTGAAGGAACCTCATGGACTGCGCACTGAACCGCGACAGAGAAATCGAGACCCAATTTAGCCTTGATTTTGGCCGAATTTGACAATTCTTGTGAAACCTGAAATTGTAGGTCTCTTCCTTATCTTTCTAGGGACAGCAAGATCACCAAAATCCGATATCTATAGCTCCAGTTATGCTCTTTGCAAGGCAACAAGGTTAGGATAAGTGAAAAACCCGAAAATTAACAATGTTTAGCAATTAAGCCCAGTTAAGCCCAATAATGTAAAGGCAAAAACCATGATTGTAAAAGTTGTCTAATTTTCGACTCTCTCTGGATTGTGCGGCTGTAAACTGCTATTTATGCTTACTAATCCTGACCTAACCCAAGACCAACTTAACGGCTTCTGAATAAGCTTTCCAACAAGGTATCGTATGCCTTAATTGGGCTTAAGATGAGTAGGTTAGGCCCATTTAAGTGAAGGAACATCATTGACTGCGCACTGATCCGCGCCAGGGAACTCGGGACCCAATTTAGCCATGATTTTGGCCTAATTTGACAATTCTTGTGAAACCTGAAATTGTAGGTCTCTTCCTTATCTTTCTAGGGACAGCAAGATCACCAAAGTCCGATATATGTAGTTCTAGTTATGCTCTGCGCAAAGCAACAAGGTTAGGATAAGTGAAAAACCCGAAAATTAACAATGTTTAATTAAGCCCAATAATGTAAAAGCAAAAACAATGATTGTAAAAGTCGTCTAATTTCAGTCTCTCTGGCTTGTGCGGATCTAAACTGCAATTTATGCTTATTAATCATGACGTAATCCTAGACCAAATTAACGGTCTCTGAATAAGCTTTCAAACAAGGTATCATATGCCTTAACTGGGCTTAAGATGAGTAATTTAGGCCCATTTAAGTGAAGGAACATCATGGACTGTGCACTGAACCACGACAGAGAACTCGAGACCCAATTTAGCCTTGACTTTGGCCTAATTTGACAATTCTTGTGAAACCTGAAATTGTAGGTCTCTTCCTTATCTTTCTAGGGACATCAAGATCACCAAAATCCGATATCCGTAGCTCTAGTTATGCTCTGCGCAAGGCAACAAGGTTAGGATAAGTGAAAAACCTGAAAATAAGCAGTGTTTAGCAATTAAGCCCAATTAAGCCCAATTAAGCCCAATAATGTAAAAGCAAAAACAATGATTGTAAAAGTTGTCTAATTTTCGTCTCTCTCTGGAGTGTGCGGCAGTAAACTGCTATTTATGCTTATTAATCATGTCCTAACCCAAGACCAAATTTACGGCCCCTGAATAAGCTTTCCAACAAGGTATCATATGCCTTAACTGGGCTTAAGATGAGTAAGTTAGGCCCATTTAAGTGAAAGAACATCATGGACTGCACACTGAACCGCGACAGAGAACTCGAGACCCAATGTAGCCTTGATTTTGGCCTAATTTGACAATTCTTGTGTAACCTGAAATTGTAGGTCTCTTCCTTATCTTTCTAGGGACAACAAGATCACCAAAATCCAATATCCGTAGCTCTAGTTATGCTCTGGGCAAGTCAACAAGGTTGGGATAAGTGTAGAACCTGAAAATTAGCAATGTTTAGCAATTAAGCCCAATTAAGCCCAATAATGTAAAAGCAAAAACAATGATTGTAAAAGTTGTCTAATTTCCGTCTCTCTCTGGAGTGTGCGGCTGTAAACTGCTATTTATGCTTATTAATCCTGACCTAACCCAAGACAAAATTAACGGCCTCTGAATAAGCTTTCCAACAAGGTATCATATGCCATAAATAGCCTTAAGATGAGTAAGTTAGGCCCATTTCAGTGAAGAAACATCATGGACTGCGCACTAATCTGCGCAAGAGAAACTCGGGACCCAATTTAGACTTTATTTTGGCCAAATTTGACAAATCTTGTGACACCTGAAATTGTAGGTCTCTTCCTTATCTTTCTAGGGACAGCAAGATCACCAAAATCCGATATACGTAGCTCCACTTATGCTCTGCGCAAGGCAACAAGGTTAGGATAAGTGAAAAACCGAAAATTAACAATGTTTAGCAATTAAGCCCAGATTAAGCCCAATAATGTAAAGGCAAAAACAATGATTGTAAAAGTTGTCTAATTTTCGTCTCTCTCTCGATTGTGTGGCTGTAAAGCTGCTATTTATGTTTACTAATCCTGACCTAACCTAAGACCAAATTAATGGCTTCGAATAAGCTTTCCAACAAGTTATCGTATGTCTTACTTGGGCTTATGATGAGTAGGTTAGGCCCATTTAAGTGAAGGAACATCATCGATGCGCACCGATCCGCGCGGGAGAACTCCGGGACACAATTTAGACTTGATTTTGGCCTAATTGGATAATTCTTGTGAAACCTGAAATTGTAGGTCTCTTCCTAATCTTTCTAGGGACAGCAAGATCACCAAAAATCGATATCTGTAGCTCTAGTTTTGATCTGCACAAGGCCGCAAGGTCAGGATGAGTGAAAAATCCAAAAATTAATAATGTTTAGCAATTAAGCCCATTTACGCCCGATAATGTAAAAGCAAAAATAATGATTGTAAAAGTTGTCTAATTTCCGTCTCTCTCTGGATTGTGTTGCTGTAAACTGCTATTTATGCTTATTAATCCTGACCTAACCCAAGACCATATTAACGGCCTCTGAATAAGCTTTCCAACAAGATAACATATGCCTTAATTGGGCTTAAGATAAGTAAGTTAGGCCCATTTAAGTGAAGGAACATCATGGACTGCACACTAAACCGCACCAGAGAACCCGGGACACAATTTAGCCTTGATTTTGGCCTAATTTGACAATTCTTGTGACACCTGAAATTGTAGGTCTCTTCCTTATCTTTCTAGGGACAGCAAGATCACCAAAATCCGATATCTATAGCTCATGTTATGCTCTGTGCAAGTAAACAAGGTTAGGATAAGTGAAAAACCCGAAAATTAACAATGTTTAGCAATTATGCCCAATTAAGCCTAATAATGTAAAAGCAAAAACAATGAAGGTAAAAGTTGTCTAATTTCCATCTCTCTCTGGATTGTACGGCTGTAAACTGCTATTTATGCTTATTAATCCTGACCTAAACCAAGACCAAATTAACGGCCTCTGAATAAGCTTTCGAACAAGGTATCATATGCCTTAATTGGGCTTAAGATGAGTAAGTTAGGCCTATTTAAGTGAAGGAACATCATGGACTGCGCACTGATCCGCGCCAGAGAACGCGGGACCCAATTTAGACTTGATTTTGGCCTAATTTGACAATTCTTGTAAACCTGAAATCGTAGGTCTCTTCCTTATCTTTCTAGGGACAGCAAGATCACCAAAATCCGATATATGTAGCTCTTGTTATGCTCTGCGCAAGGCAACAAGGTTAGGATAAGTGAAAAACCCAGAAATTAACAATGTTTAGAAATTAAGCCCAATTAAGCCTAATAATGTAAAAGCAAAAACAATGATTGTAAAAGTTGTCTAATTTCCATCTCTCTCTGGATGGTGCGGCTGTAAACTGCTATTTATGCTTATTAATCCTGACCTATACCAAGACCAAATTAACGGCCTCTGAATAAGCTTTCCAACAAGGTAACATATGCCTTAATTGGGCTTAAGATGAGTAAGTTTGGCCCATTTAAGCGAAGGAACATCATGGACTGCGCACTGATCCGCGCCAGAGAACTCGGGACCCAATATAGCCTTGATTTTGGCCTAATTTGACAATTCATGTGAAACCTGAAATTGTAGTTCTCTTCCTTATCTTTCTAGGGACATCAAGATCACCAAAATCCGATATATGTAGCCCTAGTTATGCTCTGCGCAAAGCAACAAGGTTTGGATAAGTGAAAAACCCGATCATTAACAATGTTTAAATTAAGCCCAATAATGTAAAAGCAAAAACAATGATTGTAAAAGTTGTCTAATTTCCGTCTCTCTCTGGCATGTGGGATCTAAACTGCAATTTATGCTTATTAATCCTGATGTAACCCTAGACCAAATTAACGGTCTCTGAATAAGCTTTCAACAAGGTATCATATGCCTTAAGCGGGCTTAAGATGAGTAAGTTAGGCCCATTTAAGTGAAGGAACATCATGGACTGTTTGTGAACACGACGGAGAACTCGGGACCCAATTTAGACTTGATTTTGGCCTAATTTGACAATTCTTGTGACACCTGAAATTGTAGGTCTCTTCCTTATCTTTCTAGGGACATCAAGATCACCAAAATCCGATAACTGTAGCTCTAGTTACGCTCTGCCCAAGGCAACATGGTTAGGATAAGTGAAAAACCCGAAAATTAACAATGTTTGGCAATTAAGCCCAATTAAGCCCAATAAAATAAAAGCAAAAACAATGATTGTAAAAGTTGTCTAATTTCCGTCTCTCTCTAGATTGTGCGGCTGTAAACTGCTATTTATGCTTATTAATCCTGACCTAACCCAAGACCAAATTTACGGCCTCCGAATAAGCTTTCCAATAAGGTATCATATGCCTTGACTGGGATTAAGATGAGTAAGTTAGGCCCATTTAAGTGAAGGAAAATCATGGACTATGCACTGAACCTGACTAGAGAACTCGAGACCCAATGTAGCCTTGATTTTGGCCTAATTTGACAATTCTTGTGAAACCTGGAATTGTAGGACTCTTCCTTATCTTTCTAGGGACAGCAAGATCACCAAAATCCGATATCCGTAGCTCTAGTTATGCTCTGGGCAAGTCAACAAGGTTGGGATAAGTGAAAAACACAGAAAATTAGCAATGTTTAGCAATTAAGCCCAATTAAGCCCAATAAAATAAAAGCAAAAACAATGATTGTAAAAGTTGTCTAATTTCCGTCTCTCTCTGGATTGTGTGGCTGTAAACTGCTATTTATGCTTATTAATCCTGACCTAACCCTAGACCAAATTAACGACCTCTTAATATGCATTTCAACAAGGTATCATATGCCTTAAATGGCCTTAAGATGAGTAAGTTAGGCCCATTTAAGTGAAGGAACATCATGGACTGCGCACTAATCCGCCCCAAGAGAACTCGGGACCCAATTTAGACTTGATTTTGGCCAAATTTGACAAATCTTGTGACACCTGGAAATTGTAGGTCTCTTCCTTACCTTTCTAGGGCCAGCAAGATCACCAAAATCGGATATATGTAGCTCTAGTTTATGCTCTACGTAAGGTAACAAGGTCGGATGAGCGAAAAATCCTATAATTAACAATGTTTAGCAATTAAGCCCGATTAATGTCCAATAATTAAAGGCAAAAACAATGATTGTAAAAGTTGACTAATTTCGTCTCTCTACGATTGTGCGTCAAACTGCTATTTATGCTTTCTAATCCAGACCTAACCTAAGACTAAATTAATGGACTTCGAATAAGCTTTCCAACAAGGTTATCGTTGTCTTAATTGGGCTTAAGATGAGTAAGTTAGGCCAATTTAAGTGAAAGAACATCATAGACTGCGCACTGATCCGCGCCAGAGAACTCGGGACACAATTTAGCCTTGATTCTGGCCTAATTTGACAATTCTTGTGAAACCTGAAATTGTAGGTCTCTTCCTTATCTCTCTAAGAACAGCAAGATCACCAAAATCCGAAAACTGTAGCTCTAGTTACGCTCTGCGCTTGGAAACAAGGTTAGGATAAGTGAAAAACCCGAAAATTAACAATGTTTGGCAATTAAGCCCAATAAAGTAAAAGTAAAAACAATGATTGTAAAAGTTGTCTAATTTCTGTCTCTATCTGGATTGTGTTGCTGTAAACTGCTATTTATGCTTATTAATCCTGACCTAACCCTAGACCATATTAACGACCTCTGAATAAGCTTTCCAACAAGGTATCATATGCCTTAATTGGGCTTCAGATGAGTAAGTCCACCATTTAAGTGAAGGAACATCATGGACTGCACACTGTACCTGCGCTAGAGAACTCTGGACACAATTTAGCCTTGATTTTGGCCTAATTTGACAATTCTTCTGAAACCTAAAATTGTAGGTCTCTTCCTTATCTTTCTAGGGACAGCAAGATCACCAAAATCCGATATCCTAGCTCTTGTTATGCTACTGCGGCAACAAGGTTAGGATAAGTGAAAAACACAAAAATTAACAATGTTTAGCAATTAAGCCCCAACCAATAATGTAAAATCAAAAACAATGATTGTAAAAGTTGTCTAATTTTTGGTCTCTCTTATGGCTTGTCTGGTGTAAACTGCTATTTATGCTTATTAATCCTGATCTAACCTAGATACCAAATTAAGGGCCTCTGAATAAGCTTTCCAACAAGGTATCATATGCCTTAATTGGGCTTAAGATGAGTAAGTTAGGCCCATTTAAGTGAAGGAACATCATGGTACTGCACTTCAACCGCGCCGGGAGAACCTCGGGACACAATTATAACCCTTGATTTTGGCCTAATTTGACAATTTTTGTGAAACCTGAAATTGTAGGTCTCTTCCTTATCTTTCTAGGGACAGCAAGATCACCAAAATCCGATATATGTAGCTCTATGTTATGCTCGCGCGGGCAACAAGGTTGGGATAAGTGAAAAATCGAAAATTAACAATGTTTAGCAATTATGCCCAATTAAGCCTACATAATGTAAAAGCAAAAACAATGATTGTAGGTGTTTTCTAATTTCCGTCTCTCTCACGGATTGTACGGCTGTAAACTGCTATTCTTATTAATCCCGACCTAACCCTAAGACCAAATTAAGGCCTCTAAATAAGCTTTCCAACAAGGTATCATATGCCTTAATTGGGCATAAAATGAGTAAGTTTGCGTTCAAGTGAAGGAACATCATGGACTCGCAGACCGATCCGCTAGAGAACTCTGGACCCAATTTAGACTTGATTTTGGCCTAATTTGACAATTCTTGTGCACCTGAATTGTAGGTCTCTTCCTTTTCCTTTCTAGGGACAACAAGGTCACCAAAATCCGATATGTGGAGCCCATGTTATGCTCCTGCACAAGGCAACAAGGTTAGGATAAGTGAAAAACCGAAATTAACAACGCTTAGAAATTAAGCCCATTAACCTAATAATGTAAAAGCAAAAACAATGATTGTAAAAGTTGTCTAATTTCCGTCTCTCTCCGGGATTTGCGGCCAAACTCGCTATTTATGCTTATTAATCCTGACCTAACGATAGACCAAATTAACGGCCTCTGAATAAGCTTTCCAACAAGGTAACATATGCCTTAATTGGGCTTAAGATAAGTAAGTTAGGCCCATTTAAGTGAAGGAATATCATGGACTGCACACTGATCCGCGTCAGAGAACTCGGGACCCAATTTAGACTTGATTTTGGCCTAATTTGACAATTCTTGTGACACCTGAAATTGTAGGTCTCTTCCTTATCTTTCTAGGGACATCAAGATCACCAAAATCCGATAACTGTAGCTCTAGTTACGCTCTGCCCAAGGCAACATGGTTAGGATAGTGAAAAACTCAAAAAATTAACAATGTTTGGCAATTAATTCCAATTAAGCGAAATAATGTAAAACCAAAAACCATGTTTGTAAAAGTTGTATTATTTTCGTCTCTCCCGTCTTGTATGGTGGTAAATTGCTATTTATGCTTATTAATCCTGACCTAACCTAGACCAAATTAAGGGGTCTCAATAAGCTTTCCAACAAGGTATCATATACCTTAATTGGGCTTAAGATAAGTAAGTTAGTCCCATTTAAGTGAAGGAACATCATGGATCGCGTACTGATCCGCAAGGAGAACCCGGGACCCAATTCTAGTTGATTTTGGCCTAATTTCACAATTCTTGTGAAACCTGAAATAGTAGGTCTCTTCCTTATCTTTCTAGGGACAACAAGATCTCCAAAATCCGATATCTGTATCTCTATTAATGCTCTGCGCAAGACAACAAGGTCAGGATGAGTGAAAAATCCGAAAATTAACCAAATTTTTAGCAATTAAGCCCAATAATGTAAAAGCAAAATCAATGATTGTTAAAGCTGTCTAATTTCTGTCTCTCTCTGGCTTGTGCAGCTGTAAACTGCTATTTATGCTTATTAATCCTGACCTACCCCTAGACCAAATTAAGGGCCTCTGAATAAGCTTTCCAACATGGTATCATATGCATTAATTGGGCTTAAGATGAGTAAGTTAGGCCCATTTAAGTGAAGGAACATCATGGATCGCACCGATCCGCGCCGGAGAACCGAGACCCCATTTTGCCTCGATTTTGGCCTAATTTGACAATTCTTGTGAGAACCGAAATTGTAGCTCTCTTCCTTATCTTTCTAAAATAAACATACACAAAAAAGAGAAACAATTAGCAATTAACCAAAAAAAAACAAAAACAATGATTGTAAAAGTTATCTAATTTTCGTCTCTCTCGGCTTGTGCGGTGAAACTGCTATTTATGCTTATTAATCACCTAACCTAGACCAAATTAAGGGCCTCGGAATAAGCTTTCCAACAAGGTATCATATTCCTTAATTGGGCTTAAGATGAGAAAGTTAGGCCCTTTAAATGAAGGAACATCATGGATTGCGCGATCCACGCCGAGAACTCGGGACCCAATTTAGCCTTGATTTTGTCCTAATTTGACAATTCTTGTGAAACCTGAAATTGTAGGTCTCTTCCTTATCTTTCTAGGGACAACAAGATCACAAAATCCGAGTATTTGTAGCTCTAGTCATGCTCTGCGCAAGGCAACAAGGTCGGGATGAGTGAAAAATCCGAAAATTAACAATTTTTAGCAATTAAGCCCAATAATGTAAAAGCAAAAACAATGATTGTAAAATTTGTCTAATTTCCGTCTCTCTGGCTTGTGCAGCTGTAAACTGCTATTTATGCTTATTAATCTGACCTAACCCTAGACCAAATTAAGGGCCTCGAATAAGCTTTCCAACAAGGTATCATATGCCTTAATTGGGCTTAAGATGAGTAAGTTAGGCCCATTTAAGTGAAGGAACATCATGGATTACGCATCGATCCGCGCCGAGAACTCGGGACCCAATTTATCCTTGATTTTGGCTTAATTTGACAATTCTTGTGAAACCTGAACTTGTAGGTCTCTTCCTTATCTTTCTAGGGACAAGAAGATTACCAAAATCCGATATACCTAGCTCTAGTTATGCTCTGCAAGGCAACAAGGTCAGGATGAGTGAAAAATCCAAAAATTAACAATGTTTAGCAATTAAGCCCAATAATGTAAAAGCAAAAACAATGATTGTGAAAGGTTTCTAATTTCGCTCTCTTCCGCTTTTGTACGGCGGTAAATGCTATTTATGCTTATTAATCCTGACCCAACCTAGACCAAATTAGGAGAACTCACAAGCTTTCCAACAATGTATCATATCCTTAATTGGGCTTAAGATGAGTAAGTTAGGCCCAATTAAGTGAAGGAACATCATGGAGCGGCACTGATCCGCGCCGGAGAACTGGGACCCATTTTAGCCTTGATTTTGGCCTAATTTGAAAATTCTTGTGAACTCCTGAAATTGTAGGTCTCTTCCTTATCTTTCTAGGAAAGCAAGATCACCAAAACGATATCTGAGCCGTAGCTAGAACAAGGGATGAGTGAATAAACAAAATTAAAATGTTGCACAATAAGAAAAGAAAAACAATGATTGTAAAAGTTGTCTAATTCATCTCCCTCTAGCTTGTGCGGCTGTAAACTGCTATTTATCCTTATTAATCCTTACACCTACTAGACCAAATTAAGGCCTCGAATAAGCTTTCCAACAAGGTATCATATGCCTTAATTGGGCTTAAGATGAGTAAAGTTAGCCTATTTAAGTGAAGGAACATCATGGATTGCACCACTATCCGCGACAGAACTCGGGACCCAATTTAGACTTGATTTTGGCCTAATTTGCCAATTCTTGTGACACCTGAAATTGTAGGTCTCTTCCTTATCTTTCTAGAGACAGCAAGATCACCAAAATCCGATATTTGTAGCTCTAGTTATGCTATGCGCAAGGCAACAAGGTCAGGATGAGTGAAAAATAAGAAAATTAGCAATGTTTAGCAATTAAGCCCAATCTAATGTAAAAGCAAAAACAATGTTTGTAAAGTTGTCTAATTTCGGTCTCGTCTCGGCTTATACGGCTGTAAACTGCTATTTATGCTAATTAATCCTGAACTAACCCAGACCAAATTAAGGGCCTCTGAATAAGCTTTCCAACAAGGTATCATAGGCCTTAATTGGGCTTAAGATGAGTAAGTTAGGACCATTTAAGTGAAGGAACATCATTGATTACGCACGCATCCGCACTGAAGAACTCGGGACCCAATTTAGCCTGATTTTGGCTTAATTTGACAATTCTTGTGAAACCTGAAATTGTAGGCCTCTTCCTTTTCTTTCTAGGGATAGCATGATCACCAAAATCCGATATTTGTAGCTCTAGTTATGCTCTGCGCCAAGGCAACAAGGTCAGGATAAGTGAAAAATGAAAATAACAATGTTTAGCAATTAAGCCCAATTATGTAAAACAAAAAAAATGATTGTAAAAGTTGTCTAATTTCCGACTCTCTGTGACTTGTGCGGCTGTAAACTACTATTTATGCTTATTAATCTGGTTCCCAACCCTAAACCAAATTAAGGGCATCTGAATAAGCTTTCCAACAAGATATCATATGCCTTCATTGGGCTTAAGAAGAGTAAGTTAGGCCCATTTAAGTGAAGGAACATCATGGATTCGCACCGATCCGCGCCAGAGAACTCGGGACCCAATTTAGCCTTGATTTTGGCCTAGTTTGACAATTCTTGTGAAACCTGAAATTGTAGGTCTCTTCCTTATCTTTCTATGGACTGACAAGATCACTAAAATCTGATATTTGATGCTCTAGTTATGCTCTGCGCAAGGCAACAAGGTCGGGATGAGTGAAAAATCCGAAAATTAACAATGTTTTGTAATTAAGCCCAATAATGTAAAAGCAAAAACAATATTGTTAAAGTTGTCTAATTTTCGTCTCTCTCTGGCTTGTGTGGCTGTAAACTGCTATTTATGCTTATTAATCCGACCTAACCCTAGACCAAATTAAGGGCCTCTGAATAAGCTTTCCAACAAGGTACCATATGCCTTAATTGGGCTTAAGATGGGTAAGTTAGGCCCATTTAAGTGAAGGAACATCATTGACTGAGCACTGATCCTCGCCCGAGAACTCGGGACCCAATTTAGCCTTAATTTTTGCTTAATTTGACAATTCTTTTGAAACTGAAATTGTAGGTCTCTTCCTTATCTTTATAGGGCCAAGATCACCAAAATCCCATATCCGTGCTCTGTTATGCTGTCAAGGCAACAAGGTCGGGATGAGCGAAATGAAAATTAACAATGTTTAGCAATTAATCCCTTGCCCCATAATGTAAAATCAAAAATAATGATTGTAAGAGTTGTCTAATACCCGTCTCTCTCTGGCTTGTGCAGCTATAAACTTCTATTTATGCTTATTAATCCGACCTAATCGTAGACCAAATTAAGGGCCTCCGAATAAGCTTTCCAACAAGGTATCATATGCCTTAATTGGGCTTAAGATGAGTAAGTTAGGCCCATTTAAATGAAGGAACATCATGGATGTACGCCTGATTCGTGCCCGGAGAACTGGGACCCAATTTAGCCTTGATTTTGGCCTAATTTGACAATTCTTTTGAAACCTGAAAATGTAGGTCTCTTCCTTATCTTTCTAGGGACAACAAGATCCCAAAATCCGATATTTGTAGCTCTAGTTATGCTCTCGCAAGGCAACAAGGTTCGGATGGTGAAAAATCCGAAAATTAACAATGTTTAGCAATTAAGCCCTTCAGCCCAATAATGTAAAAGCAAAAACAATGATTGTAAAAGATGTCTAATTTCGGTCTCGTTTCGGCATGTGCGGCTGTAAAGTGCTATTTATGCTTATTAATCCTGACCTAACCCTAGACCAAATTAAAGGCCTCCGAATAAGCATTCCAACAAGGTATCATATGCCTTAGTGGGGCTTAGGATGAGTTTAGTTAGGGCCATTTAAGTGTAGGAACATCATGGATTTCGGATCCGCACGAGAACTTCGGGACCCAATTTAGCCTTGATTTTGGCTTAATTTGACAATTCTTGTGAAACTTGAGATTGTATGTCTCTTCCTTTTCTTTCTGGTGGCGATAAGATCACCATAATCCGATATTTGTGGCTCTAGTTGTGCTCTACACAAGGCAACAAAGTCGGGATGAGTGAAAAATGTGAAAATTAACATTGTTTAGTAATTAAGCCCAATTAAGCCCTAAATGTAAAAAGCAAAAACAATGATTGTATATTTATTTATCGACCTTACCCTAGACCAAATTAAGGATCTCTGAATAAGCTTTCCTACAAGGTATCATATGCCTTAACTGGGCTTAATATGAGTAAGTTAGGACCGTTTAAGTGAAGGAGCATCATGGAATGCGCACTAATCCGCGCCAGAGAACTTCGGGACAAAATTTAGCCTTGATTTTGGCCTAATTTGACAATTCTTGTAAAACTTGAAATTGTAGGTCTCTTCCTTATCTTTCTAGGGATAGAAGATCGCCAAAATCCGATATGGGCTCTAGTTATGTTACTCCACAAGGCAACGAAATCGGGATGAGGAAAAATCCGAAAAATTAACAATGTTTAGCAATTAAGCCCAATAATGTAAAAGCAAAAACAATGATTATAAAAGACTCTCCAATTTCGTCTCTCGACTTGTCTTGGTGTAAACTATTATTTATGCTTATCGACCTAAGTAGACCAAATTATAGGTCTCTCGAATAAGCTTTCCAACAAGGTATCATATGCCTTAATTGGGCTTAAGATGAGTAAGTTAGGCCCATTTAAATGGAGGAACATCACGGATTGCGCACTAATCGCGCCCGAGAGAACTTCGATCCAATTTAGCCTTGATTTTAGCCTAATTTGACAATTCATGTGAAACCTGAAATTGTGAGTCTCTTCATTATCTTTCTAGGAACAACAAGATCACCGAAATCCGATATATGTAGCTCTAGTTATGCTTTGTGCAAGGTAACAAGGTCGGGGAGAGTGAAAAATCCAAAAATTAACAATGTTTAGATTAAGCCCAAGTAAGCCCAATAATGTAAAATGCAAAAACAATGATTGTAAAGTTGTCTAATATCCGTCTCTCTCCGGCTTGGCGGCTGTAAACTGCTATTTATGCTTATTAATCCTGACCTAACCTAGACCAAATTAAGGGCCTCTGAGATAAACTTTCCAACAAGGTATCATATGCCTTAAATGGGCTTATGATGAGTAGTTAGGCCCATTTAAATGGAGGAACATCATGGGTGACGTCTTGATTCGTGCGAAGAACTCGGGACCCAATTTAGCCTTGATTTTGGCCTAATTTGACAATTCTTTTGACACTCGAAATTCTTGGTCTCTTCCTTATCTTTCTAGGGACAACAAGATCACCGAAATCCGATATCTGTACCTCGAGTTATGCTCTGCACAAGGCAACAAGTTAGGGATGAGTGAAAAATCCAAAAATTAACAATGTTTAGCAATTAAGACCAATCAGCCCAATAATGTGAAAGCAAAAATAATGATTGTAAAAGTTTTCCGATTTTACGTCTCAGCTATGCTGTGCGGTTGTAAACTGCTATTTATGCTTATTAATCCCGACCTAACCTATACCAAATTGGGCCTCTGAATTTGCTTTCCAGCAAGGTATCATATGCCTTAATTGGGATTAAGATGAGTCGATTAGGCTCATTTAAGTGAAGGAACATCATGGATGCGCACGGATCCGCTCCGGAGAACTTCGTGACCCAATATAGCCTTGATTTGGTTTAATGTGACAATTCTTGTGAAACCTGAAATTGTGGGTCTCTTCCTTTTCTTTCTAGGGACTGACAAGATCACCAAAATCCGATATCTGTAGCTCTGGTTATGCTACGCACAAGGCAACAAAGTCAGGATGAGTGAAAAATCCGAAAATTAACAACGTTTAGCAGTTAAACCCAATAATGTAAAGAAAAACAATGATTGTAAAAGTTGTCTAATTTAGTCTCTCTCGACTTGTGCGGCTATAAATTGCTATTTGTGCTTATACGACCTAACCCTATACCAAAGTAAGGGTCTCTGAATAAGCTTTTCAAAAAGGTATCATATGCATCAACGGGCTTAATATGAGTAAGTTAGGACCATTTAAGTGAGGGAAGCATCATGGATTGCGTACTCATCCCTCTAGAGAACTAGGGACCCAATTTAGCCTTGATTTTAGCCCTAATTTGACAATTCTTGTGATACACGAAATTGTAGGTCTCTCCTTATCTTTTTAGGGACAACAAGATCACCAAAATCCGATATCTGTAGCTCTAGTTATGCGCGCGCAAGGCAACAAGGTCCGGATGAGTGAAAAATCCAAAAATTAACAATGTTTAGCAATTAAACCAATAATATAAAAAAAAACAAATGATTGTAAAAGTTGTCTAATTTTTGTCTCTCTGCCTTGTCTGCTGTAAACTGCTATTTATGATAATTAATCGTGACATAACCCTATACCAAATTAAGGGCATCGAATAAGCTTTCCAACAAGGTATCATATGCCTTAATTGGGCATAAAATAGTAGTTAGGCCCATTTAAGTGTACGTACATCATGGACTGCTGATCCTCGCCAGAGAACTCGGGATCCAATTTAGTCTTGATTTGGGCCTAATTTGACAATTATTGTGAAACACGAATTGTAGGTCTCTTCCTTATCTTTCTAGGGACATCAAGATCACCAAAATCCGATATATGTAGCTCTAGTTATGCTCTGCGGAAGGCAACAAGTTGACGATGGGTGAAAAATCCAAAATTAACAATGTTTAGCAATTAAGCCCCATTAAGCCCAATAATGCAAAAGCAAAAACAATGATTGTAAAGTTGTTTAATTTTAGTCTCTTTATGGCTTGTGCGGTGTAAATTGCTATTTATGCTTATTAATCTGACCTAACCCTAGACCAAATTAAGGGCCTCCAAAATAAGTTTTCCAACAAGGTATCACGTGCCTTAATTGGGCTTAAGATCGTCATTAGGCCCATTAAGTGAAGGAACATCATGGACCGCACATTGATCCACCTAGAACTCGGACCCAATTTAGCCTTGATTTTGGCCTAATTTGACAATTCTTGTGATACCGAAATTTGTAGGTCTCTTCCTTATCTTTCTAGGGACTGCAAGATCATCAAAAACCGATATCGTAGCTCGAAGTAATGCTCTGCGCAAGGTAACAAGGTCGGGATGAGTGAAAAATCCTAAAATTAACAATGTTTAGCAATTAAGCCCAATAATGTAAATTCAAAAACAATGATTGTAAAAGTTTTCTAATTTCCGTCTCTCTCCTGGCTTGTGCGGCTGTAAACTGCTATTTATGCTTATTAATCCTGACCTAACCTAGACCAAATTAAGGGCCTCTGAATAAGCTTTCCAACAAGGTATCATATGCCCTAATTGGGCTTAAGATAAGTGTTAGGCCCATTTAAGTAAAGGAACATCATGGATTGCCCCGATCCGCGCTGTAGAAACTCGGGACCCAATTTAGCCTCGATTTTGGCCTAATTTGACAATTCTTGTGAAACACTGAAATTGTAGGTCTCTTCCTTATCTTTCTACGGGACAGCAAGATCACCAAAATCCGATATTTGTAGCTTTAGTTATGCTCTGCACAAGGCAACAAGGTCGGCATGAGTGAAAAATCCAAAAATTAACAATGTTTAGCAATTAAGCTCAATAATATAAAAGCAAAACAATGATTGTAAAAGTTGTCTAATTTCCGTCTCTCTCTGGCTTGTGCGGCTGTAAGCTGCTATTTATGCTTATTGGCTTGACCCAACCCTAGACCAAATTAAGGGCCTCTGAATAAGCTTTCCAACAAGGTATCATATGCCTTAATTGGGCTTAAGATGAGTAAGTTAGGCCCATTTAAATGGAGGAACATCATGGACTGCGTACTGATTCGTGCCGAAGAACTCGGGACCCAATTTAGCCTTGATTTTGGCCTAATTTGACAATTCTTTTCAAACCTGAAATTCTTGGTCTCTTCCTTATCTTTCTAGGGACAGCAAGATCACCAAAATCCGATATCTGTAGCTAGAGTTATGCTCTGCGCAAGGCAACAAGTTCAGGATGAGTGAAAAATCCAAAAATTAACAATGTTTAGCAATTAAGACCAATTAAGCCCAATAATGTGAAAGCAAAAATAATGATTGTAAAAGTTTTCTGATTTTCGTCTTGCTATGGCTTGTACGGTTGTAAACTGCTATTTATGCTTATTAATCCTGACCTAACCCTATACCAAATTAAGGGCCTCTGAATTTGCTTTCCAACAAGGTATCATATGCCTTAATTGGGATTAAGATGAGTCAGTTAGGCTCATTTAAGTGAAGGAACATCATGGACTGCGCACGGATCCGCTCCAGAGAACTCGTGACCCAATATAGCCTTGATTTTGGTTTAATGTGACAATTCTTGTGAAACCTGAAATTGTGGGTCTCTTCCTTTTCTTTCTAGGGACAGCAAGATCACCAAAATCCGATATCTGTAGCTCTAGTTATGCTCTGCACAAGGCAACAAAGTCAGGATGAGTGAAAAATCCGAAAATTAACAACGTTTAGCAGTTAAACCCAATAATATAAAAGAAAAACAATGATTGTAAAAGTTGTCTAATTTCCGTCTCTCTCTGACTTGTGCGGCTATAAAGCTGCTATTTGTGCTTATACGACCTAACCCTATACCAAAGTAAGGGTCTCTCGAATAAGCTTTTCAAAAAGGTATCATATGCCTTAACTGGGCTTAATATGAGTAAGTTAGGACCATTTAAGTGAGGGAGCATCATGGATTGCGCACTCATCCACTCTAGAGAACTCGGGACCCAATTTAGCCTTGATTTTAGCCTAATTTGACAATTCTTGTGATACCTGAAATTGTAGGTCTCATCCTTATCTTTTAGGGACAACAAGATCACCAAAATCCGATATCTGTAGCTCTAGTTATGCGCGCGCAAGGCAACAAGGTCCGGATGAGTGAAAAATCCAAAAATTAACAATGTTTAGCAATTAAACCCAATAATATAAAAGAAAAACAATGATTGTAAAAGTTATCTAATTTTCGTCTCTCTCTGCCTTGTGCAGCTGTAAACTGCTATTTATGATAATTAATCATGACATAACCCTATACCAAATTAAGGGCATCTGAATAAGCTTTCCAACAAGGTATCATATGCCTTAATTGGGCATAAAATGAGTAAGTTAGGCCCATTTAAGTGAAGGTACATCATGGATCTGCGTTGATCCGCGCCAGAGAACTCGGGATCCAATTTAGTCTTGATTTGGGCCTAATTTGACAATTATTGTGAAACCTGAAATTGTAGGTCTCTTCCTTATCTTTCTAGGGACATCAAGATCACCAAAATCCGATATATGTAGCTCTAGTTATGCTCTGCGGAAGGCAACAAGTTGACGATGAGTGAAAAATCCGAAAATTAACAATGTTTAGCAATTAAGCCCAATTAAGCCCAATAATGTAAAAGCAAAAACAATGATTGTAAAAGTTGTTTAATTTCCGTCTCTCTATGGCTTGTGCGGCTGTAAACAGCTATTTATGCTTATTAATCCTGACCTAACCCTAGACCAAATTAAGGGCCTCAAAATAAGTTTTCCAACAAGGTATCACGTGCCTTAATTGGGCTTAAGATGCGTGATTAGGCCCATTTAAGTGAAGGAACATCATGGACCGCACATTGATCCACGCCCGAGAGAATTCGCGACCCAATTTAGCCTTGATTTTGGCCTAATTTGACAATTCTTGTGATACCTGAAATTGTTGGTCTCTTCCTTATCTTTCTAGGGTCTGAAAGATATTCAATAACAGATATGTGTAGCTCTAGTAATGCTCTGCGCAAGGTAACAAGGTCAGGATGAGTGAAAAATCCGAAAATTAACAATGTTTAGCAATTAAGCCCAATAATGTAAATTCAAAAACAATGATTGTAAAAGTTTTCTAATTTCCGTCTCTCTCTGGCTTGTGCGGCTGTAAACTGCTATTTATGCTTATTAATCCTGACCTAACCCTAGACCAAATTAAGGGCCTCTGAATAAGCTTTCCAACAAGGTATCATATGCCTTAATTGGGCTTAAGATAAGTAAGTTAGGCCCATTTAAGTAAAGGAACATCATGGACTGCACACTGATCCGCGCCCGAAGAACTCGGGACCCAATTTAGCCTCGATTTTGGCCTAATTTGACAATTCTTGTGAAACCTGAAATTGTAGGTCTCTTCCTTATCTTTCTACGGACGGCAAGATCTCCAAAATCCGATATGTGTAGCTCTAGTTATGTTTTGCGCAAGGCAACAAGGTCAGGATGAGTGAAAAATCCAAAAATTAACAATGTTTAGCAATTAAGCTCAATAAGGTAAAACCAAAAACAATGATTGTAAAATTTGTCTAATTTTCGTCTCTCTCTTGCTTGTGCGGCTGTAAACTGCTATTTATGCTTATTAAGCCTGACTCAACCCTAGACCAAATTAAGGGCCTCTGAATAAGCTTTCCAACAAGGTATCATATGCCTTAATTGGGCTTAAGATGAGTAAGTTAGGCCCTTTTAAGTGAACGAACATCATGGATCGCATGCGATCCGCGCCAGAGAACTCGGGACCCAATTTAACCTTGATATTGTCCTAATTTGACAATTCTTGTGAATCCTGAAATTGTAGGTCTCTTCCTTATCTTTCTAGGGACAAGCAAGATCACCAAAATCCAATATTTGTAGCACTAGTTACGCTCTGTGCAAGGCAACAAGTTCGGGGATGAGTGAAAAATCCCAAAATTAACAATGTTTAGCAATTAAGCCCAATTAAGCCCAATAATGTAAAAGCAAAAACAATGATTGTAAAAGTTGTCTAATTTTCGTCTCTCTATGGCTTGTGCGGCTGTAAGCTGCTATTTATGCTTATTAATCCTGACCTAACAATAGACCAAATTAAGGGCCACTGATTAAGCTTTCCAACAAGGTATAACGTGCCTTAATTGGGCTTAAGATGAGAAAGTTAGGCCCATTTAAGTGAAGGAACATCATGGACTGCGCACTGATCCGCGCCAGAGAACTCGGGACCAAATTTAACCTTGATTTTCGCCTAATTTTACTATTCTTGTGAAACTTGAAATTGTAGGTCTCTTCCTTATCTTTCTAGGGACATCAAGATCACCAAAATCCGATATATGTAGCTCTAGTTATGCTCTGCGGAAGGCAACAAGTTGACGATGAGTGAAAAATCCGAAAATTAACAATGTTTAGCAATTAAGCCCAATTAAGCCCAATAATGTAAAAGCAAAAACAATGATTGTAAAAGTTGTTTAATTTCCGTCTCTCTATGGCTTGTGCGGCTGTAAACAGCTATTTATGCTTATTAATCCTGACCTAACCCTAGACCAAATTAAGGGCCTCAAAATAAGTTTTCCAACAAGGTATCACGTGCCTTAATTGGGCTTAAGATGCGTCAGTTAGGCCCATTTAAGTGAAGGAACATCATGGACCGCACATTGATCCACGCCAGAGAATTCGCGACCCAATTTAGCCTTGATTTTGGCCTAATTTGACAATTCTTGTGATACCTGAAATTGTAGGTCTCTTCCTTATCTTTCTAGGGACTGCAAGATCATCAAAAACCGATATCTGTAGCTCTAGTAATGCTCTGCGCAAGGTAACAAGGTCAGGATGAGTGAAAAATCCGAAAATTAACAATGTTTAGCAATTAAGCCCAATAATGTAAATTCAAAAACAATGATTGTAAAAGTTTTCTAATTTCCGTCTCTCTCTGGCTTGTGCGGCTGTAAACTGCTATTTATGCTTATTAATCCTGACCTAACCCTAGACCAAATTAAGGGCCTCTGAATAAGCTTTCCAACAAGGTATCATATGCCTTAATTGGGCTTAAGATAAGTAAGTTAGGCCCATTTAAGTAAAGGAACATCATGGGTGCACACAGTCCGCGCCGAGAACTCGGGACCCAATTTAGCCTCGATTTTGGCCTAATTTGACAATTCTTGTGAAACCTGAAATTGTAGGTCTCTTCCTTATCTTTCTAGGGACAAAGCAAGATCACCAAAATCCGATATTTGTAGCTTTAGTTATGCTCTGCGCAAGGCAATAAGGTCGGGATGAGTGAAAAATCCAAAAATTAACAATGTTTAGCAATTAAGCTCAATAATATAAAAGCAAAAACAATGATTGTAAAAGTTGTCTAATTTCCGTCTCTCTCTCGGCTTGTGCGGCTGTAAACTGCTATTTATGCTTATTAAGCCTAACCTAACCCTAGACCAAATTAAGGGCCTCTGAATAAGATTTCCAACAAGGTATCATATGCCTTAATTGGGCTTAAGATGAGTAAGTTAGGCCCTTTAAATGAACGAACATCATGGATGCGCAATGATCCGCGCCGGAGAACTCGGGACCCAATTTAACCTTGATATTGTCCTAATTTGACAATTCTTGTGAATCCCGAAATTGTAGGTCTCTTCCTTATCTTTCTAGGGACAACGAAGATCACCAAAATCCGATATTTGTAGCTCTGAGTTTCGCTCTGTGCAGGCAACAAGTTCGGGATGAGTGAAAAATCTAAAAATTAACAATGTTTAGCAATTAAGCCCATTTAAGCCCAATAATGTAAAAGCAAAAACAATGATTGTAAAAGTTGTCTAATTTTCGTCTCTCTATGGCTTGTGCGGCTGTAAACTGCTATTTATGCTTATTAATCCTGACCTAACAATAGACCAAATTAAGGGCCTCTGATTAAGCTTTCCAACAAGGTATAACGTGCCTTAATTGGGCTTAAGATAAGAAAGTTAGGCCCATTTAAGTGAAGGAACATCATGGATCTGACCGATCCGCGCCAGAGAACTCGGGACCCAATTTAACCTTGATTTTCACCTAATTTTACTATTCTTGTGAAACTTGAAATTGTAGGTCTCTTCCTTATCTTTCTAGGGACAGCAAGATCACCAAAATCCGATATCTGTAGCTCTAGTTATGCTCTGCACAAGGCAACAAGGTCGGGATGAGTGAAAAATCCGAAAATTAACATTGTTTAGCAATTAATCCCAATTAAGCCCAATAATGAAAAAGCTAAAACAATGATTGTAAAAGTTGTCTAAATTTCGTCTCTCTCTGGCTTGTGCGTCTGTACACTGCTAGTTATGCTTATTATTCCTGACCTATCCCTAGACCAAATTAAGGGCCTCTGAATAAGCTTTCCAACAAGGTATCATACGCCTTAATTGGGCTTAAGATGAGTAACTTAGGCCCTTTAAGTGAACGAACATCATGGACTGCGCACTGATCCCCGCCAGAGAACTCGGGACCCAATTTAACCTTGATTTTGTCCTAATTTGACAATTCTTGTGAAACCTGAAATTGTAGGTCTCTTCCTTATCTTTCTAGGGACAACATGATCACCAAAATCCGATATCAGTAGCTCTAGTTATGCTCTGCGCAAGGCAACAAGGTCCGGATGAGTGAAAAATCCGAAAATTAACAATGTTTAGCAATTAAGCCCAATTAAGCCCAATAATGTAAAAGCAAAAACAATGATTGTAAAAGTTGTCTAATTTCCGTCTTTCTCTGGCTTGTGCGGCTGTAAACTGCTATTTATGCTTATTAATCATAACCTATCCCTAGACCAAATTAAGGGCCTCTGAATAAGCTTTCCAACAAGGTATCACATGCCTTAATTGGGTTTAAGATGAGTAAGTTAGGCCCATTTAAGTGAAGGAACATCATGGACTGTGCCCGATCCGCGCCGAGAGAACTTCGGTGTTAAGTCTCAAAAATGTACGATGTGCATTTCCTAAGTTTTGATGAGAACTAAACATTGGTTAATGATATAATTAACCTTATAATTAACCTTCATATTGGTTGCTAACCTTGTCTATCCACGATTATGCGATTAAATAAGAGAATCATCCGTCCAACGCAAATGATAGAATCATCCGTCCAACGCAAGTGATTGAGGCTCACGTCCAACACTGTAGTGATAGAAGCTCACGTCCAACAGTGTAGTGATAGAAGCTCACGTCCAACACAAGTGATAGAAGCTCACGTCCCACACAAGTGATAGAAGCTCACGTCCAACACACAATTGATTGAAACAAACGTCCAGCACTGTAGTGATTGAAGCGCACGTCCAAAACGCAAGAGATAAAAACTTGCGTCCACTAAAATGACACAAGTGGTCGTCCACTAAAGTGATGAAAGACAGTGTCTACTAAAGTGACAGAGGCGCTCGTCTACTAAAAGTAACATAAGCGCTCGTCCAATGACGTGGCATATGGAGCTCATCCATTAAGGTATCAGAAGCGCTCGTCCAATGACGTGGCATATGGAGCTCGTCTACTAGGTTACGTTCAACCAATTAAAGGAGTATCCGTCCAATGACGTGGCATATGGAGCTCGTCTACTAAAGTAACAGAGGCTCTCGTCCACTACGATGTGAAAGTGCTCGTCCACTAAAGGTGACGGAAGTTCTCGTCCACTAAAGGTGATAGGCGCTCGTCCAGACTAGTCTTTGGACTTGCTAACTCCTCAATATGGAGCTCGTCTACTAGCCCGAATGAAAAATCTTAAATGGCTAGATAGACGCAATTATTTTCAAGATGGAAGCACTTATCTTATGAATGTGAATTCTATAAGGATTATCATAATCGTATTTCAAGAACCATAAAGAGACTTGAAGCCTTCTCTTCTAATCAGTTTCACGCTTATCAAGAAAAGTCAGAAGTTACTCTCTCAAGCAACATTGGATAATCAGAACCAAAGACCAGTTAAAGAATGCTTCCAACATGCTTTATTCCCTAGTACCTCTGGTCCTTACACGAAAAGGGAAGTGTACTTAGCAAAGTACAAAAACCTCTCTGCACAACTCTGATATGGTTGTATCATGATGCATAAAGCCATGATCCTTCATGTTAGAGTACAGCCAACGTTCCTATTGCATTAATGGCTGCCCAGAACGACTCTATTGCATTTAATGAAGTTCTGCTTGAAGCCAACATCTGAGGGAATGTCTCTAACGGATCCTAAATGCTTGAAGACTATAAATACAGAAGTCATTGAAGATGAAGAAGTAGAGAATACACATTGCATTAAAAAGTCATTACTCTGCGCATTAATTTCTTCATTCTTTCATTCTGTATTCTTTAATCATTTGAAGTTATTACGCAGACTTTCATAATCTTTATATTTAAACTACTCTCTGAGTGTTAGTGAAAGTTTTCTCTGTCCAAGTTGTATTCATTACAAACCAAATCTCTCAAACAAACCTGAGTGAGCCTGAAGAGGCTAGGTGTGCAAACAACACTTGTCTTTGAGCCTGAAGAGGCTAGGTGTGCAAACAATACTTGAGTCTGTAACCTGATCAGTTATAGTGGATACATCTTGGTGCTGCCAAGGACTGGGCGTAGTTCTTTGCTTTGAAGAGCGAACGAGGATAAATAAGCGTGTCAATCTCTTTTCCTTATAACCTCTTTAATTGCTTTAGTTTTCTTACGTCTACTCAAGTGGTGTGTTTGCAAAAGTCACCCGTCCATCTTGTATCCTTCCACTCGTCCAAATCTGGCTTAACATTTTAAAAGATTTCAACTTTGCTTAAATTCTGATAAACACAATTCAACCCCTCCTTCCATATTTATAGTTATCTATTTCACTCGGGACCCAATTTAGCCTTGATTTTGGCCTAATTGGACAATTCTTGTGAAACACTGAAATTGTAGGTCTCTTCCTTATCTTTCTAGGGACAGCAAGATCACCAAAATCCGATATTTGCAGCTCTATTTATGCTCTACGCAAGGCAACAAGGTCAGGATGAGTGAAAAATCTGAAAATTAACAATGTTTAGCAATTAAGCCCAATAATGTAAAAGCAAAAACATTGATTGTAAAAGTTGTCTAATTTCCATCTCTCTCTGGCTTGTGTGGTTGTAAACTGCTATTTATGCTTATTAATCCTGGGATAACCCTATACCAAATTAAGGGCTTCCGAATAAGCTTTCCAATAAGGTAGCATATGCCTTAATTGGGCTTAATATGAGTAAGTTAGGCCCATTTAAGTGAAGGAAGACCATGGACTGCGCACTAATCTGTGCCATAGAACTTGGGACCCAATTTAGCCTTAATTTTGGCCTAATTCGACAATTCTTGTGAAACCTAAAATTGTTGGTCTCTTCCTTATCTTTCTATGGACAGCAAGATCACCAAAATTCGATATCTGTAGCTCAAGTTATGCTCTGTCCAAGGCAACAAGGTCAGAATGAGTGAAAAATTCGAAAATTAACAATGTTTAGCAATTAAGCCCAAAAATGTAAAAGCAAAAACAATGATTGTAAATGTTGTCTAATTTCCGTCTCTCTATATCTTGTGCGGCTATAAACTGCTATTTATGCTTATTAATCCTGACCTAACCCTAGACCAAAATAAGGGCCTCGAATAAGCTTTCCAAAAGGTATCATATGCCTTAATTGGGCTTAAGTTGAGTAGTTAGGCCAATTTAAGTTAAGTTACATCATGGACTGCATCTGAATCGAGCCGAGAGAACTCGGGACCCAATTTAGCCTTGATTTTGGCCTAATTTGACAATTCTTTTGAAACATGAAATTGTGGGGCTTTTCCTTATCTTTCTAGGGACAGTAAGATCACAAAAATACGATATTTGTAGCTCTAGTTATGATCTGTGCAAGGCAACAAGGTCAAGATGAGTGAAAAATCCGAAAATTAACAATGTTTAGAAGTTAAGCCCAATAATATAAAACCAAAAACAATGCTTGTAAAAGTTGTCTACTTTTCGTCTCTCTCGGGCTTGTGTGGCTGTAAACTGCTATTTATTCTTATTAATCCTGACCTAACCATAGACCAAATTAAGGGCCTCTGAATAAGCTTTCCAACAAGGTATCATATGCCTTAATTGGGCTAAAGATGTGTAAGTTAGGCCCATTTAAGTGAAGGAACTTCATGGACAGCGCATCGATCCGCGCCGAGAGAAGCTCGGGACCGAGTTTAGCCTTGATTTTGGCCTAATTTGACAATTCTTGTGATACCTGAAATTGTAGGTCTCTTCCTTATCTTTCTAGGGACGGCAAGATCACCAAAATCCGATATATGTAGCTCTAGTTATGCATTGGCAAGGGAACAAGGGCGGGGATGAGTGAAAAATCCGAAAATTAACAATGTTTAGCAATTAAACCCGATCCTGTAAAAACAAAAACAATGATTGTAAAAGTTGTCTAATTTCCGTCTCTCTCTGGCTTGTGCGTTTGTAAACTGCTATTCATGTTTATTAATCCGACCTAACCCTAGACCAAATTAAGGGCCTCTGAATAATCTTTCCTACAAGGTATCATATGCCTTAATTGGGATTAAGATGAGTAAGTTAGACCCATTTAAATGAAGGAACATCATGGATTGCGCACCGATCCACCGAGAGAACTCGGGGACCCAATTTAGCCTTGATTTTGGCCTAATTTGACAATTCTTGTGAAACCGAAATTGTAGGTTTCTTCCTTATCTTTCAAAGGACGACGAAGATCACCAAAATTTGATATCTGTAGCTCTAGTTATGCTCTGTGCTAGGCAACAACGTTAGAATGAGTGAAAAATCTGAAAATTAACATTGTTTAACAATTAAGCCCAATAATGTAAAAGCAAAAATAATGATTGTAAAAGTTGTCTAATTTCCTTCTCTCTCTGGCTTGTGCGGCAGTGAACCGCTATTTATGCTTATTAATCCTGACTTAACCCTGGACCAAATTAAGGGCCTCTGAATAATCATTCCAACAAGGTATCATATGCCTTAATTGGGCTTAAGATGAGTAAGTTGGACCCATTTAAGTGAAGGAATATCATGGACTGCACAGCGATCGCGCGCCGAGAGAACTCGGGACCCAGTTTAGCCATGATTTTGGCCTAATTTGACAATTCTTGTGAAACCTGAAATTGTATGTCTCTTACTTTTCATTCTAGGGACAGCAAGATCACCAAAATCGATATTTGTAGCTCTAGTTATGCTCTGCGCAAGGCAAACAAGGTCCCGATGAGTGAAAAATCCGAAAATTAACAATGTTTAGCAATTAAGCCCGATAATGTAAAAAAAAAAAAACAATGATTGTAAAAGTTGTCTAATTTTCGTCTCTCTCTGGCTTGTGCTGCTCTGAACTGCTATATTTCTTATTAATCCTGACCTAACCCTAGACCAAATTAAGGGCCTCTGAATAAGCTTTCCAACAAGGTATCATATGCCTTAATTGGGCTTAAGATGTATAAGTTAGGCCCATTTAAGTGAAGGAACATCATGGATTGCTCTCTGATCCTCGCCGAGAAGCTGGGACCCAATTGAGCCTTGATTTTGGCCTAATTTGACAATACTTTGGAAACCTAAAATTGTAGGTCTCTTCCTTATCTTTCTAGGGATAGCAAGATCACCAAAATCCGATATTTGTACCTCTAGTTATGCTCTGCGCAAGCTAACAAGGTCAGGATGACTAAAAAAGTCGAAAATTAACAATGTTTAGCAATTAAGCCCAATAATGTAAAAGGAAAAATAACGATTGTAAAAGTTGTCTAATTTCCGTCGCTCTCTGACTTGTGCGGCTGTAAACTGCTATTTATGCTTATTAATCCAGACCTAACCCTAGACCAAATTAAAGGCCTCTGAATAGGCTTTCCAACTAGGTATCATATGCCTAAATTGGGCTTATGATGAGAAAGTTAGGCCCATTTAAGTGAAGGAACATCATGGATGTGCTGATCCACGCTGAGAACTCGGGGATCCAATTTAGCCTTGATTTTGGCCTAATTTGACTATTCTTGTGAAATTTGAAATTGTAGGTCTCTTCCTTATCTTTCTAGGGACGGCAAGATCACCAAAATCCGATATCGCGTAGCTCTAGTTATTCTCTGTGCCAAGGCAACAAGGTCGAGATGAGTGAAAAATCCAAAAATTAACAATGTTTAGCAATTAAGCCCAATAATGTAAAAGCAAAAACAACGATTGCAAAAGTTGTCTAATTTCCATCTCTCTCTACCTTGTGCGGCTGTAAACTAGCTATTTCTGTTTATTAATCCTGACCTAACCCTAGACCAAATTTAGGTCCTCTGAATAATCTTTCCAGCAAGGTATCATATGCCTTAATTGGGCTTAAGATGAGTAAGTTATGCCCATTTAAGTGAAGGAAAATCATGGAAGTGCGCACTTATCCACGCGAGAACTCGGGGACATAATTTAACCTTGATTTTGGCCTAATTTGACAATTCTTGTGACACTTGAAATTGTAAGTCTCTTCCTTATCTTTCTAGGGATGCAGGATCACCAAAATCCGATATACGTAGCTCTAGTTATGCTCTTTTAAGGCTACATGGTCGGGATGAGTGAAAAATCCGAAAATTAACAATGTTTAGCAATTAAGCCCGATAATGTAAAAGGAAAAACAATGATTGTAAAAGTTGTCTAATTTATGTCTCTCTCTGGCTTGTGCGGCTGTAAACTACTATTTATGCTTATTAATCCCGACCTAACCCTAGAACAAATTAAGGGACTGTGAATAATCTTTCCAACAAGGCATCATATGCCTTAATTGGGATTAAGATGAGTAAGTTAGGCCCATTTAAGTGAAGGAACATCATGAATTGTGCACTTTGATCCGCGCCAGAGAACTCGGGACCCAATTTAGCCTTGATTTTGGCCTAATTTGACAATTCTTGTGAAACATGGAAATTGTAGGTCTCTTCCTTATCTTTCTATGGACAACAAGATCACCAAAATCCGATATATGTAGCTCTAGTTATGCTCTATACAAGGCAACAAGGTCGGGATGAGTGAAAAATCCGAAAATTAACAATGTTTAGCAGTAAAGCCCAATAATGAAAAGCAAAAACAATGATTGTAAAAGTTTTCAAATTTCCGTCTCTCTTTGGCTTGTGCGGCTGAAACTATTATTTATGTTATTAAACCCTAACCTTAAGGGCCTCTGAACAAGCTTTCCAATAAGGTATCATATGCCTTAAATGGGCTTAGATGAGTAAGTTAGACCCATTTAAGTGAAGGGATTTCATGGACTTACCAGGGATCAGTGCCCGAGAACTCGGGACCGAATTTAGCCTTGATTTGGGCCTAAATTGAGTATTTTTGTGAATCCTAAAATTGTATGTCTGTTCATTTTCTTTCTAGGGACTGCAAGATCATCAAAATCCGATATATGTAGCTCTGAAGTTATGCTCTGCGTAAAGGAAACAAGGTTAGAATGAGTGAAAAATCCGAAAATTAACAATGTTTAGCAATTAAGCCCAATAATGTAAAAGCAAAAACAATGATTGTAAAAAGTTGTCTAATTTCGTCTCTCTCGTGGCTTGTGTGGCTGTGAACTGCTATTTATGCTTATTAATCGACTTAACCCTGAACAACTTAAGGGCCTCTGAATAAGCTTTCCAGCAAGGTATCATATGCCTTAATTGTGATTAAGATGAGTAAGTTAGGCCGATTTAAGTGAAGGAACATCATGGATTGGCACTTATCCACGCGAGTACTCGGGGACCCAATTTTGCCTTGATTTTGGCCAAATTTGACAATTCTTGTGACATCTGAAATTTTAGGTCTCTTCCTTATCTTTCTAGGGACAGAAGATCACCAAAATTGATATCTTAGCTCTCGTTTGCTTCGTGCAAGGTAACAAGGTTAGAATGAGTGGAAAATCCGAAAATTAACAATGTTTAGCATTTAAGACCAATAATGTAAAAGAAAAATAATAATTGTAAAGTTGTCTAATTTCCGTCTATCTCTGGCGTGGCGACGTAAACTGTTATTTATGCTTATTAATCGACCTAACCTAGACCAAATTACGGGCCTCTCGAATAAGCTTTCCAACAAGGTATCATATGCCTTAATTGGGATTAAGATGTGTAAGTTGGCCCGTTTAGGTGAAGGAACATCGTGGATTGTGCAATCTATCCACGAAAGAAATCGGGAGACAATTTAGCCTTGATTTTGGCTAATTTGACAATTCTTGTGACACTGGAAATTGTAGGTCTCTTCCTTATCTTTCTAGGAATAGCAAGATCACCAAAATCCGATATATGTAGCTCTGGGTTATGCTCTAAGCAAGGCAACAAGGTTGGATGAGTGAAAAATCCGGAAATTAACAATGTTTAGCAATTAAGCGGATAATGTAAAAGCAAAAACAATGATTGCAAAAGTTATATAATTTTCGTCTCTCTATGACTTGTGTGGCTGTAAAGTATTATTTATGCTTATTAATCCTGACCTATCCTAGACCAAATTAGGGCATCTGAATAATCTTTCCAATCAGGTATCATGTGCCTTAAATGGGATTAAGATGAGTAAGTTAGGCCCATTTAAGTGAAGGAACATCATGGATGCACCGATCCGTGCCGGAGAACTCGGGACCTTATTTGGCCTTGATTTTGGCCTAATTAGACAATTCTTGTGAAACACGAAATTGTAGGTCCCTCCCTTTTTCTTACTAAGGTGAGCAAGATCATCAAAATCCGATATCCCGCAGCTCCTAGTTATGCTATGCGCAAGGCAACAAGGTCGGGATGAGTGAAAAAATCGAAAATTAACAACGTTTAGCCATTAAACCCAAATGTATAAGTAAAAACAAAGATTGTAAAAGTTGTCTAATTTCGGTCTCTCTCTGGCTTATTTGACTTTAAACTGCTATTTCGCTTATTAATCATGACCTAACTACTATACCCAGAATTAAGGGCCTCTGAATGACATTTCCAACCGGTATCATATGCCTTAGTGGGCTTAAGA
>CM061070.1:125462355-125531355 GCA_030762895.1 Sophora flavescens
CGTGCATGGACAAGAGAAGCAGGGTTGTATATTATACAAGTGATACAACAGATGCTCTGGGGCAGTATGACATAACTGTGAACAAGTATGTCTATGGCAAAGAATTGGATACAAAGCGATGCTCAGTGAGGTTGGTGTCATCCCCAAATTATGTTTGCAACATCCTCACCGACTTTGGTGGTGGGAAGTTAGGGGTCAAGCTCAACCACCCCACATCGGTGTATCGCAGTTTGATCAAATATGTGCTAAACCCTTTCTATTATACCACTCCTATGTGTGATAAGCCTGACACTGAGACCTCTGATTCTGAATCCAAAGATCCCCAAGGACAAGGAGGCCATTACTAATTAATGGGAGTGTATTCTCTTTGGCTTCATCATTCATGATTATTCCAGTTTCCCATTTATTAGCTTTTGCAAGAAAGTGTAAGTCAACTATAAAGTTGATGGGGAAAAAAATGTGTGTTCTTCTTGGAAATATATGATGAGCATATTGCACTACTACAAACAAAATGAATAAATAAAAAACCATCAATATTTTCTCAATCACATTGAACCTGTTAAACGCTAGTTCTGTTCCAAAAATAGAACATTTTGTATCGACTATTAGACAAATGCAGAATCTGGCAAAATATTCTTAAGGGTTATCATTAAAATTCAAATGGCCCCAAAGTTTTGGAAACTTGTAGTTTCTCAACTTCATCCAAAGAAAAGGAAAGTCAAAGCATGCACTTTAGACAAATATTGTTGAAGGCAGTAAAACACAACCCGGACAAAAGGTGGAGATAAGTCAGTTCCTCTTCTTAGGATGGCATAAACAAGTCACTACAGTAAACAATCGCAATTCTCAAGCTGTACATATGAACGTTTCTCATTTATCATGAATAGCTATATCCCAAGCCCAACCAACACAACTTATATAATTGGTGACAAGTATATTTGAACAATTCCTACTATATTGACAAGAATGAACCAAATATCAAACGCATCATCAACAAACGAGGAGAAACTATCTTAATTTTCATATTCCATAAGACATGTTCATATAGTTGATGTTTTAGCAGCAAGATGTATGAGAGTTTTCCTGTGGTAACCAGTTCGTAGCGACTTGTATTTCTGCAAAAATGCTCTTAGGTCAATCTCTCTGTCAAGGAGATGATGGTGTAGATTTTCAGATTCCTCTTCTGTCTTATTAATAGACTCTGTGAAATCATTATAAAAGTTTATCATATTTATGAACCCATGCCTTCGTCTAAACAATGATATAATTGTGAGCCCCAGAACTACTGCAGCAAATTAAAATTTCAAGTCATACCTTGAATCCTTTGGAGAAGGGATGCTGGGGAATTCAACTTCAACATTTCATCTTTCTGCTTCTCAAGCTCACTTAGTTTCTCTTTAGCAGCAGCAAACTCGGTTGTCCAAATTATTCTACACTGGTTCCATAGGAGGAGGGAGAAAAAGAAAAATTTCATAATCATCATAAGAAATTCAAATGAAAAAACATACAAATCATAGAATAGAGATCTCACTTGATTCCTAAGTTCCATGATACGAGGTTCCTTCTGTAGATTTTCCTCTGTATTAAAGACAAAAGTTTGAGAAGCTCTACAATACTTAACTGCAGGACAGTCATCTAAAGGCAGGACAACAAATAAAAGAAAATTAATGACTCACCCGCAAGCTGCAAGTTTTCCTTGCAAAGTTCATCTTTCAGCTGATCCAATCAATAGCAAAATAAGTAGTTAAATACAAGTAGATGCAAATTCCACATCAGCATCAGAATCAGAATCAAAACAGCTGCAGAAAAGGTTTGTATAGAGCATGAGGACAGCAACTAAACTTTTTCCACCTACACTGAACTGGAACCGCTTGTGTAGGAGTGCATAATTGATTAGTTGCGACTGTAAGAGTTGTTTAATTAAACATTATTCTAATCGTTTGCACACATGTACTGTAGTGTCCAACTGTCAGCAAACTGTTGGGTACTTGAGTTATTGAAACAGTATCATGCAACTAAAAATAGAGTTGAGAAAATAGGAATTGACACAAATATTGAATATTTAATATGGCAAATCCTCAAAATGGTGATGAGGGAAAACCACTTACAAGAATAACAGAATTATACTCAATGGAAAATATAACAACTTCTCTCTAGATACAAGGATAGAATAATGCCACTCTATCAAAATAGGAAAATACACCAATCTTTAAATAAAATGCAAGAAAATCCCATAAGAAACTAAATACATTTTTCTTCTCAGGGATTGGTATAGAAAACACAGGAGGAGGTTTCTATTTATAGGCGAGAACCTCCTCCTGATTGTGCATCACAAAAAATGAAGGAAGTATAAATGACCATTTGAACTACCTATTTCCCTGATTACCTTCTCCATTCTTGCTTTGTCCCAAAACCACAAATTTTGACTTTTCCACTGAAAGTGGATTTATAGACTTGCTCATGTTCACAACTAGATGGAAAAGAACTAGGAAATATGTGTATGGTTTAAAGCAAGCGCCACGGTACAAGAGATTTGATTCAGAATTAGCTTCAAATATAGCAGACTGAGTTCAAATCATTCTACATATTACAAGAAGTTTGGTGAAGATGATTTTATCATCTTGCTGTTGTACATGGATGACATGCCAACAAAGATCGAATCCAGGAATTGATTGCATAGTTGGTTAGGGAGTTTGATGACTTCAAACCAGCAAACAAGATTTTAGGGGTGCAAATTCACCAAGTTAGAAAAGAAAGGAAGATTTTACTTTCTAAAATGAATGACATTATTAGAAACTCTACACTGAAAATATATCAAAATTAAAGTCAATTAATATATGGAACTTACATTATTTTGTAATTTGACCTGATCAAGTGAAAGTAGAAAATGTTGATATGCATCTTTATCAGATAAAAGCTTCCGCAACTGATCAACGCTCTTATCCTTCAAAGAAGCAATAACTCCAGCAGCTTCAGAAGGAGGAACATGGCGAGTAGGTGTAGCAGGCATCGAAGAACTTGGCGAGCTCACCACAGATGGCGGTGGATACCACGATTGCGAAGAACCATCCTGAGGCTGTTGCTCTTGCGATCCCCTGTGTGCATACACAATAATACAAACCACATCGTCACTACGCTAATTCGTCATACAATTCATATATTTCAAACTGTGATCATGTGAATGTGAATTTGATCAAACTAAATTCCACTAAAAGCGATAAAATCAAACAGAGTAAAGATATAATAATCAAATTGAAATTGCATTCGAGTTTTGTGAATTACCAGAATCTGAACATTGTGAAATCAACTGGTTCCAATTGCTGATTCACGGAGACTAAGAACAACTACCATACACGATACGATAGGAGAAAGAAAAATGAAGTGGAAACAAAATGCCTCCTTTTTGTATTTTCTCGGGGGTTGTCGCTAACAAGTATGCTGAGTATATTGATTAAAAAACTTACAAATTTAAATTTTATTGAAAAATTAAGTATAATAATTTTTAAAACGTTTAATATATAATTTCTCATATAATTTTTTTTTTTGTTCTTTAAACAATATCTTGAGAGTATTTGTCACCGTTCTCTTTCTTATATTACTTTTTTTTATGAATATTTTCTTATACTACCTTTTTTTTTGTTTACTATTTTCTTATATTACTTATTAAAGCCTAAATAATATAATTAGGAAATAGTTTCCTTTTAAATTTAGGCCCCTGCTATTTGTACCTTGCAAATTGCTCCAACATCTTGCAAATCTAGTTCTTTCCAAATATATCCTTGTCACTCTTCATTCCTCTCCCACTCACGTCCGAAAAACCCACCCATCGACATGAACTCTGCCACCCACTGCCATGAACTCTATCACGCCCAGAAATTCCCATGCCAGAGGGCGGTGCCACCGTCGCGTCAAAACAACTTGCCCAAACCAGAGGTCGTCGTCTCTGTTTCTTGTTTCCCACCGTCCTGATGCCCGAGAACTACCAGATCCGCCCATGATAGCCGCGTACTCGGACAACAAGCTCCGCTTCTCTCCCGGATAGCCCGAGAACTACTCATCAGCTAATACACAGGACAACAAGCTCCGTTTCTCTCCCGGATTTTTGAGTTTTTGATGTGTGCGGATTTTCGATTCCGGTGGAATCTGGAATTGGTTTTTCGGAGGTTCTTGTCATGGCATTCGGATTTGGTTTTCCGGAGGTTCTTGTAAATGGATTTGCACATTGAACTTGGCATCCGTTATTGGAGACTGCCATCGTAGGTGTCCGGAAAACCAATTCCGGTATCTGTCCAAAAAAACCAATCTGGTAGTTGTCCGGATAACAAAATCCAGACACTATACGGACTCCAATTGTACCAAGTTGCAAAACGAAAGGGTGGTTCTCTGACCCAACATTACGATGGCTTCGACGACACGACCGCGACGTCAGCGACGGTGCTAACCCAAATGGCGAGACGATGGGTTTGGGTTTCTGAAGGGTGGGTTTCATCTGAAATGGTTATGAAGGTTGGTGTTAGTGTGGTCTTGGGTTTTCCTGACGTGAGTGGGAAAGGAATTGAGAGTAACAAGGGTATATTTGGAAAGAATTAGATTTGCAAGATGTTGGAGCAATTTACAAGATACAAATCGCAGGGTCATTGAAAAAACAATTTGGGTTGTTTCTTATTGGACAACCTCGTTGAGTTCAACTTTTGATCCAATAAAAAAACGACCCCGCCCTTTAGTAAGGTTATGTTTCCTATATACATTTTAGAAACATTTCAAACCAAAACTATTTTTTCATTTTATGTGTATAATGATGTGTATGTAATACTCCCTCCGGATTCAATTATAAGTAAAATTAACTAATTTCATATTTATTAAGGAAGTTATTTAATTTAATTTAATTTTATTGATTTATGTATAAAAAAAGAGTTAGAAATACTAAATTACCCCTTAATTGTCCCGTGAGTGTGCATTGCCCTTGGAAAAGTAGAAGGAGAATTGGTTGTATTGGTTGATTGTCTTGATTTTTGGAATACTTACATTAAATAGAGTTGAATTCATTGATTTTTGCTTATATTTAAGTCATTAAGATATAGGGTTTTTTTTTGCTTATAATTGAGTCCGGAGGGAGTAGTAATTTAACCGTTCATATTCTTATCTTAAATTAATATTTAAAAAAATAAATATTAATTACAAACATATGTGCTCATTAATTTCACGGGGTTGGTCTAGTGGAGAATGACGTGATCCCGTATCTAACTGGTCACATGTTTTAGTGCGACAGCTGGTTGGCCGGACTTGGTTTGATGTCGGGGAAAGGGAAGAGGAAAATTTGGGGAGGGAGAAGGAGTAATAATCCGGTGTGGAGGATGCACCATATTACCGTGAGATATAAATCAATCATAGGATTAAAACTTGTGGTGAACCATGAACCACCTATGCAATAGTCCACACTAGATAGCACCTTATTTGTATATGATTATGCCAACTTTCTAGTAAAAAAAGCATGCAGCAGTTTTGCCTTTTACCCTTTCTCCTTTCATATATGGCACATGTCATGACCAAAAAAAAAGGATGATTTACCAATGTGGCAAAAAAATCTTAAACCAATAATTAATTTAAAACATACCCCAACTTAATAAATAGTTTTTATAATTATACTAACTAGAGTAAATGACCCGTGTCATGTATAGGGAATATGCTATTTTTTTAGGATTTCATCGAAAAATATGTGATTGTTGATTTCACATTTTTAGTTTAAAATTTTGTTGAGGAATTATAAACCTCAAATTATTGATTTATGAGGTTAATTATGCAAAAATATTTTTTAAAAAAAATTGTTATGGAAAATATAAAAGATAAATCCTCATATAAGTTTAATTATAAGATATTTTTAAATCTATTTGATTTATAAACATTCTCTCTTAACAAATTATTTGTTTTTTTATTTTTTTCCCTGCAAGTTAATCATTATTAGAAATTACATTTATCTATCATATTTTATCTTTTCTCTTCAAAATATACTTGATTTATTTATCCTCTTATCCCCATGCAGGTGAACCACTTCTAGAAATATACTTATATATCATATTATTAATTTATTTTCTTTTAAAAATATATTTAATTTATTTATCTTTTTTTTTTCAAGGCAAGTTAACCATTTATAGAACATTTATATATTTATCATTTTTTTTCTCTCTTTAAAATCTATTTGATTTATTTCTTCGATTTTCCCGTGGAAGTTAACCAATTTTAGAAAATATTTTTATCTATCATAATATATTTCTTCAACTCACTTGAAAATCTATTTGATTTATTTCTCCTCTTTGCCCGGTGCAAATTAACCATTTTAAAAAAAAATATTTATCTATTGTATCATTTTTTTATTCTCTCTTGAAAATATTTTTTATTTATTTCTACTTTTTTTCCTGATAAATTAAACCATTTTTAAAAAAATGTATTTTCCTATCATATTATTTTTCTACTCTATTAAATATATATTTGATTTATTTCTCCCTTTCCCTTGTGCAAGCTAACCATTTTTTATAAAATATATTTTTGTTTTATATTATTTTTATTCTCTTTTGCAAATCTATTTGATTTATTTATTCTAGGTTGAAGTTATCTTTTGGTCCCTATATGTGACACTGATTTTCAATTTGGTCCCTATACGTAAAAAATTATCAATTTAGTCCCTACACGTGACACTGGTTTTCAATTTGGTCTTCACCGCTAATTGGTCCCTATATAAGAGGGACCAAATTACAAATTATTATCACATATATGGACCAAATTGAAAATAATTGTCACATGTAGGGACCGATTTCAAATTTTTTTTGTTGAATTAATCCCTAGATGTGACACTAATTTGCAACTTGGTCCTCTTATATAGGGACCAATTAGCGGTGAGGACCAAATTGAAAACCAGTGTCATGTATAGGGACCAAATTGATAACTTTTTACGTATAGGGACCAAATTGAAAATCAGTATCACGTATAGGGACCAAAAGATTACTTTAACCTTTATTCTATTTTCCCATGCAAGTTAGCAGCTTTTAGAAAATATATTTATTTATTGTACTTTTTATTTTCTCTTAAAAATCTATTTGATTTATTTATTCTCTTTCCATGTGCAAATTAATCATTTTTTGTAAAAATATATTTATCTATCATATTATTATATGTATTATTTCTCGAAAATCTATTTGATTTATTTCTCATATTTTCCCGTGCATGTTAACCATTTTATAAAATATATTTATATATCATATTATTAATTTTATTTTCACTTGAAAAATTATTTGACTTATTTCTTATCTTTCCGATGTAAGTTAACCATTTTTAGAAAATATATTTATCTATAATATTATTTTAAAAAATATTATTAATTGATTTGTGCCCTTGAGTTTTATTATTGGATTTGCATTAAATGGTATTTTTCTAAGATGATGACACATAGCATAGAATTCAATGAGGTTATTCCTAAATGTATATACTATAGATTTTATAAAATATATTTATACATCATATTATTAATTTTATTTTATTTTAAAAATTTATTTGATTTATTCCTTCTCTTTCAGATGTAAGTTAACCATTTTTAGAAAATATATTTATCTATAAGATTATTTTTAAAAATATTATTAATTGATTTAAATAATATTATTAATTGATTTCTGCCCTAGAGTTTTATTATTGGATTTGCATTAAATGATGTTTTTATAAGAGGGTGACACATAACATAGAATTCAATTAGGTTACTCCTAAATGTATATAGTATAGATTTTATACAATATATTTATATATCATATTATTAATTTTATTTTCTATTGAAAATTTATTTGATTTATTTATTCTCTTTCCGATGTAAGTTAACAATTTTTAGAAAATATATTTATCTATAATGTTATTTTTAAAAATATTATTAATTGATTTAAATAATATTATTAATTGATTGTGCCCTTGAGTTTTATTATTGGATTTACATTAAATGATTTTTTTCTAAGATGATGACACATGGCATAGAATTTAATGAGGTTATTCCTTAATGTATTTTTGGGTCGACTTTCACACTTCAAGTTGGCTCAACCTCGTTAGATATTATATATTATAGTTAAACTTTTATTCTTTTTATTTTTCCTTAAAAATAATAAGACTCCCTGTCAAAACAAAAAAAAAAGACTTGTTAATTTAAATTAATAAATTTTTACATAACATAATGATATATTTATATTCATGCACTTATTAAGGCTCAACCCACAATGTTGACTATTTGCTGATTTGGAGGCTTAACCGCAAATTAGGGAGAGGAAATCATTTTTTAATTGGCTTTTTGGTTCTGTTTTTTTATTTATTAAATTTAACAATTTTATGATGTTTTGGGTTCCTTACACGAGAAGCCAAATACTAATGAGATTAGGCATTGATAAAGTGTTAGGTGGTCAACTATGATTACTTTTATTTATTTTATATTATTTCATTTAGGCTTTGTTTGTGAATTTTAGTTTGGAGGGGAAGTAAGGGAAATGGAAGGTTTGTGAGAATCTCTCCCTTGTTTGTGAGACTCAAAATGATTTTGGATAAACCAATGTCATTTCAATGTCATGATTAATATTATAAGATTACGATTAAATTTTGGGTTGAAAATTCAGACGGAACTCGATCTGCGTTTTCACTGACATTAAAAGTTTACTGCTCAGAAAACCTAATTTTAATTCGTGAACGAGATGAATAATGTTTTTTTCGTATTTTCTACGATATAGGAAGTTTTGAAAATTTTAGCGTAAAAATATAATATTATATTTGCTGCGGGCAAAAACGTCGAGATATCTCTTGGAAAACCCGAGTCAGATGAACCAGATGGTCAGCAACGGAGTTGAGATGATTGATGTGAATGATGTGATGGGCATTTATGACGATTCTATCCGAGTCATAATGGCACATTAATGACATTAGATATTTTGGCATGGAAAAGACCATTCCCCCCCAACAAAAAAAAAACCCATGGCTCCACCATTATCACCATCACTTAGGCAAAATTTTCATTTCATTCAAGTCTTCTTTTCTCCAAAAGTTCATCATTTTGTCTTAAGAACGTCATAGAGATTTTGTGAAGAACATATTCCAAATCATCCATTTCTTTGAATTCCAAGAGGTAACCTCTCTTAATCTTGCCTTTTAAAGTTCTTCTATTCACAACTTTTATGAGTTTATGCCATGAATCATTATGTTCTTCAATTTCTTCAAAGTTCATGAAGCTTTCTTCAAAAATTCATTAGAAATTGTAGAAAAATCCTTTTGCCTTGAAGCCAATTGCTATGATCTCATAATCATCTCTATATTTGTTATCCAAGAGCATGTGTTCAACAAAAATTTCCTCCTTATTCTTTCTTCTTTGGCCGAAACCCTCACAAATAGGTGTGTAGGGATTTTGTTTCGAAAAAACTAGTTGAATGATCATATGATTCATCTTCTAATCCTTATGGTTAATGAATCCAAGTGATTAGAAAACCAAAAATCAAACCCTAACCTATTTTTCTTAAAAGGGCCGAAACCCTAACTTTGGTTTTTGGATGGATTTTTGATTCAATCTTGTCTTGTGACACTTGAATCCAATTCTATACTATGTATGTTTGTTAAATCCAATAGATGAAAATCTAGTGAAGTTTTTAACCCCACTTTTGTGTCAAGACCGAAACCCTAGTTCATGGAGCTATATAAGTTTCATTCAAAGTTCTTAGTTCATGATCTTGGATTAAGTGCTTAATCATGTTTAGGTTGCTTAAGGATCATAAATCCATAAGTTAGAATTTTTTTTTTTAACTTTCCTAACCTAGTAATCTAGAATAGGTCGAACCCCAACCCTCTTGTATAAGTGTGTTTTTGTTTGATTTTGATTTATTTAGGTTGCAATTCGTTATGAAGGAACCAATTGGATTGAGTTGATCTAAGCCGACAGAGGAAATCAGATCCAAATCGGAAGGTTGTTTGAGAACGTTAGTTTGAATCTCCGAGAGGTAAGGGGAGTTTGCCCCAGGAGTTTACGATAATCGCAAGCTAGTCGTTTGAGTTGTCTGTAAATTATCCATAGCAATTTCCTGTGATTGAAACTGTTGGTTGTTAATTATTGATTTGATTAGGTGTTTTAATTGAGTTTTTGTGATATGTGGATTTACATAATTATAATTGTGATGCATGCCATGAATTGGATGTATGTCATGCTATACTGTGATGAAATTATCTGCTGTTGAGTGATGGATTGAGAAACCTGACATTGGTCAGTGTTCAATTTAATTTGAGGATAAAAGCTTAATAAGCTTAAATAATCAATCCAAGTGATTAATTTGTGGAATTTTGAGCAAAAGTGAAAAAAAAAAGTATTTTAATAATATTTTTGCAGAAACTGTGTCAACAAGTGATAGTAAGGGCAGAACTGTGAAATTTTTTCACAGGCGCTAGTTTTTCCAAAATAAATTCAATTTTATTATAAAATGTTGTTTAAAGTGAGTAAGTTACGAAAATAACGTAATATAGCCGTCAGAACAATTACTTATGACAGAAAAGTCATTTTAGTCATAAAACGATTTTTATGAAATTTTTTGAGAAAAAGGTTTTATTTTATTATTATAGATTTTATTTAGAAATGACTTTTTAAAATTCGGCGTTTATTGAGAACGATTTTCAAAAATAAAGTAATTGGAAAGAAAAGAATTTATCAATGATTTTCACGTTTTATAAACGTTTTAAACAGAAAAGGATTTATGTAAAGGAATTTTATTCAGTGAAAATAATTCCGTTAAAATTTGATAAGTTTTAGGAGGCTTGATTTTGTATTTGTTTTTGACTGAACGAAATGTTTTAAAAAGTATAAACGAACCTAGTGACCGAGACGTTGGGGTTCTATTGTTCTGTGGACACGTTGATTAGGGATCTGTGTCATTGGACTGAGTGTCCTGAAAAAGTTTTGTGAATTGTGTGTCCTAAATTTGATGTGGATAATGCGAGTTCCATATCCGTGAGCCTAATACTGGTGCATCAGTTTAGGGCTTTGCGATTGAGCGCTCGGACTAAGTGTCATGTGTTGAGTTTGAAACATTCGGACTATGTGTCTTGTGTTTGCTTTAAAGTGAAAAAGTCTTAATATAAAATTAAGCATGGTCGTGAGCTTTGGGCTTCAACAAGGAAATATTATTACGACAAAGAAAACAAAACGAGAATAAAAGTTTTTATCATGCATCTTTGGCAGACGTGCCATGTGTTATGATCATTGAGTCCTGAGTGGATCAATGTATCTTTTATGGACTATGTTTCCATTTGATCATTGGGTTTCTGAGTGAGCCAATGTATCTTTACTGGACTTTGTTTCCAATTTAAAGCGATGACTATTGAGGTTCTGAGTGATGCAATAGGTTATGGACAATAAACTCCATTGATCGCAGTAACTATTGTGTTCTGTGTGGACCAATGAGTTACATTTTTGAACAATAACCATGGTGTACCGAGTGATGACCAGTGTGTTATGTGTTCTTTTGGACATTGTTTTATTTCGTTTTTACAATGGGCCATGTAATGAGCTTGATCTGCTCAAAACAAAACAGAAAGTTGTGGGATCTCCGGAGATTAGGTATCAAAATAGAGCCTGAATATTGAAGTGTCATGCATTTTTATAAAATGACGATGACTGTCGGGTATGAAATCCTTTGGATAAAATTATTCTACTATTTAGATAATTTTTGTGTGCTGTGAATATCTGGTTTATGCTGTTTTGTGTGTCGTGCATACGGTTGTCTTATCAAAACTCGTATATTGGTATCTCACCCTTGCATATCTGTTTGTTGTTTCCTCTTCTATGTGGAATATTTATATCTATGTTCAGATGGATCCGGACGCAGTGGAGCTGAACTACTCGAGGGTTTGAGCCCTGATGTTTGACAACACTGATCAAGGGAATGCTTTGGTGATCAACCCAAGGGCTCAGAGTGCTACCTGCACTGGTCCTATGAGGACACTCCGAGGGACTGTAGCAGACGGACCACAGCAGGTCATTCATAGTAGGGAGACGATCGAGGTTTCACTACCTCCCATTTGGATGATCCTATGGCATTCGATACGACACGGGGACTTGGAGCATCAACCACTTCCACACGTTTAGCCTTTACAGCAGGTAGCCCCGGAGTCACCTCCTGGGCCTATAGTCTTACTCCCGGATAAGGCACAGGTGGAGATGGAGGAGGATCCTTAGGAGGATCCGATGGTTGATCCAGACTATGTTCCTCTTGAGGATGGTATAGTCCTGGATATTGGAGAGGGTGCTGATGTATCCTCTCCAAATACACTTCCTGGAGGTGGGGGTATCTATAATGGACTCCTCAATGGGTTTCATTAGTAGTGACCAGCTATAGGATCTAGTCTTTTTGGGTAGAGTGGGATTTTAGATAGTCTGACTTATTGGCTACAGAGAGCCATCTTTTTGAGCAGTGTCTTTCAGACTCCCACTGTGACATAGTTGTGTTGTTTCAGTTTGATGTATATGTTTGACAGTAGATGTTAACCTGATAGGAAAAAGGTCTTATGTAAAACTTTGATGATGCATATGTATAATATATAGCGATGTATATTATGTTAATGGTGTTTGGGTGTGTGTATAGTAAAGAAAAAGAAAAAAAAAATAACCATTTTGACAAGAATAAGTAATTGGTAAACTTATTTTGTTTTCCGAAGGAAACCAACAAATTATTATTTTTGTTAAGTTTGATTTTTGCAACATGTTACATAAATGTGATATCCTGGGTATGGGGTGTCGCATTAATGGTATCGGAGCTGGTCGAGTCTTTCGGGAAATCTTTGGGAATAGGTCTGTTGTGTTGCTGTTGTGTGACCTCTGAAAGAGATTGTTTGAATTACTTCTTAGAAGTAATGTGTGATAGTTAGTAAATTCAAGTTACACTTTCTGGTTACCATTTAACTGATTGTGTTTTGTAGGTCAGTTATGGAACCAAAAGGTGCACTTGGACGTGGACGTGGACGTGGACGATGTCGTGGAAGAGGTCGTAGAGGTGGTCGTGTTAATGACTGAGGAAATTTTGAGAAAAATTATGAGGAAGGGGGAGGTATGGATTTTGCTGTACAAGCAATGGCGGATGTTGCTGCTGCTATTGCACAACAAACTACTACAATGGCTGCTCAGAATTTACAGGAACAACTTCGAGTTGAATAAGCTGCTGAGGGTAGAAGTCTTACTGCTTTTAGACGCCAGAATCCTCCTCAATTTCATGGAGATTTGGATCCTATAAAAGTTGACTTATGGATTCAGGAAGTGGAGAAGATCTCTGAGTTGGTCAATAGTCCAGAAGGAGTGAAGGTGCCCTATGTGACTCATCTGCTATTAGGGGATGCCGAGTACTGGTGGATAGGCACTAGGCAACTACTGGAAGCAGAGAATCAGGTGGTTACCTGGGGTAATATTTAAGAACATGTTTTTGAGCAAGTATTTTCCACAGAGTGCTCGAGCATAAAAGGGGCGGGAATTCTTACGTCTGTATCATAGGGATTTATCTGTAGGGGAGTATGCAGCCAAGTTTTAGTCACTTGCCAAATACTTCCGCTTTTTCCAAAACAACCTAGATGAAGATTGGAAGTGTGAGCGTTTTGAAGCCAGATTGCGATTCGAGATTAAGGAGTATGTATTACCATTGGAAATCAGGAATTTCCAAGCTTTGGTTGAAAAATGTAGGAAAATAGAACAAATGAGGAAGGGAAGAGATAACAGAGGAACTGTAGGAGGACCATCAAAATCTAAGAGTCAATTTCATAACCAGAATGGAAAGCAAGTCCAGAACAAACCTTATTACCGAGCACCGGGGAATAATCGAAATCAACAATCAACCGTCCTGTAGCTACCGCATAAGGTGTTGGAGGCTAGAAGAATTAAAATCAAGGCCCAAACAAGAAGTGTTACAAATGTGGAGATCCAAATCATTTAGCAAATTATTGTCGAGTTAAAGGACCAAAATGTTTTAATTGTGGTCAGATTAGGCATTTAGCTAGAGACTGTGGTATGCCAAGGACTGCACCAGTTGTCAACACCGTAAAGACCAATAAGCCGACAGCTAAGGGGAGAGTTTACACCATGAGTGGTGCTGAGGCTTCTGAGTCTGATGCTCTCATACAAGGTAGTTACGACATAGCTGGTAATTTCTTAACTGTACTTTTTGATTCGGGTGCAACACATTCCTTTATAGTGATGGATTTTGTGAGATATTTGAAATTACCTTTTTCTTCTTTATCCTACGACTTAATTGTTTCAACCCCAACTGTTGAGCCAGTTACCGTAAATTCTATATGTCTGAATTGTCCTATTATCATTCAGGATAGACATTTTCTTGTTGATCTGATATGCCTGCCTTTAATACAGTTAGATGTAATTTTAGGCATGGATTGATTATCTTCCAACCATATCCTGCTAGATTGTGCTCATAAGACTTTAATTTTTCCCAATCCTGAGATTTCTGGATTTCTATCTACCAATCAAGTAAGAACTTTTTCGAAAGAAAGAGATCAGGGATACATGCTTTTAACAAACTTAGAAGTCGAGAGGGAGGTCGATTTGAGTACGATGCCTGTAGTAAGAGAATTTCTGGATGTGTTTCCTAATGACGTTCCCGATTTGCCGCCGGCAAGAGAGATAGAGTTCTCCATCGAGTTAGTACCAGGAGCTGGACCAATTTCTATTGCTCCATATCGGATGTCACCTATAAAGCTTGTTGAATTGAAAACTCAATTGGAGGACCTTTTGTCAAAACAGATCATTCGACCAAGAGTTTCTCTGTGGGGAGCACCGGTTCTTCTAGTGAAAAAGAAAGACGGAGGTTCAAGGCTTTATGTGGATTTTTGACAACTTAACAAAGTGACGATTAAGAATAAGTACCCTTTACCGCATATAGATGACCTGATGGATCGACTGCGAGGAGCTGTTGTGTTCTCAAAGATTGACTTGAGGACAGGTTATCATCAGATTAGGGTAAAAACTGAAGATATACCAAAGACTGCATTCAGAACTCGTTATGGACATTATGAATATCTCGTAATGCCGTTTACAGTGACGAATGCACCTGCTATCTTTATAGACTACATGAATCGGATTTTTCGTCCGTTTCTTGATAAGTTCGTTGTCGTGTTCATTGATGATTTTCTTATTTACTCTAAGAGTAATGAGGAACTTGAATAACCCTTACGACAAGTTTTACAAATCCTGCATGAGAAATTTTGTATGCAAAACTATCTAAGTGCGAATTTTGACTTGAGGAAGTAAAGTTTTTAAGACATGTAATTACCAAAGAAGGTATTGCTATCGATCCTGTAAAAGTTGAAGCAGTACTTTCTTAGGAGAGACCAAAGACAGTAACGAAGATCATAAGTTTTGTTGGTCTAGCCGGTTACTATAGGAGATTTATTTAAGGATTTTCCAAGATAGCTGCGCCGTTAATTTTACTTACAAGGAAGAATCAACCTTTTGTATGGACAAATAAGTGCGAAGAGAGTTTTCAGAGGATTAAAGAATAGTTGACAACCTCGCCAGTGTTAATACTACCTGAACCAAATGAACCTTATGAGGTATATTGTGATGCTTCTCATCAAGGTTTAGGATGTGTGTTAATGCAACACCGGAAAGTCGTAGCTTACGCATCACGTCAGTTAAAGACTCTTGAAAGAAATTATCCGACGCATGATCTAGAGTTAGTTGCAGTGGTTTTTGCACTAAAGATATGGAGACATTACTTGTACGGAGCAAATATCGATGTCTTTAGTGACCAAAAAAGTTTAAAGTATCTGTTTGATCAGAAGGAACTCAACATGAGATAGAGATGTTGGATGGAATTTCTGAAAGATTACGACTTTAAGTTACAGTATCATCCTGGAAAATCTAACGTTGTAGCTGATGCACTTAGCCGGAAAGCCATTCATATCTCAGCTATGATGGTAAGGGAACTTGAGTTGATTGAGAAATTACATGATCTCAATTTGATTATGGAATTAAGTAAGGAAAAGATCAGTGTGGGAATGATCAAAATTTCTAGTGGATTAATGGAAGAAATCAGAGAACAACAAGTTGCGGATGCTTATCTTCAAGAAAAGAACGACTTAATGAAACAAGGAAGAGTGACGGAATTTAGTTTGGGACCAGATCAAATCTTGAGGTGCAATGGATGAGTGTGTATACCTGATAATCCTGAGATGAAAAAGATGATTTAAGAGGAATCACACAAGAGTAAGGTAAGTATTCATCCTGGATCAAAGAAGATGTATCAAGATCTGAAACAAAGATTTTGGTGGCCAGGCATGAAAAAACAAGTAGAAGAGTACGTTGCATCATGTCTGACTTGTCAGAAAGCGAAGATAGAACATCAACGACCCGGTGGTGTGCTTACATCATTAGATATACCATAATGGAAGTGGGATAGCATATCAATGGATTTTGTGGTGAGTTTATCGCGAACTTCCAAAGGCTTTGATTTAATTTAGGTGAATGTCGATAGGCTAACGAAATCGGCACATTTCTTACCTGTTAAGATCAATTACACCGTAGAAAAATTGATTAATGTTTATATCAAGGAAGTGATCAGACTTCATGGAGTACCATCGAGTATTGTGTCAGATCGAGATCCGAAGTTTACTTCACGTTTCTGGGGAAGCTTGCATCAAGCTCTAGGAACCAAGTTAAGATTAAGTTCAACATATCATCCTCAGACCGATGGACAAATAGAAAGAACGATTCAATCGTTAGAAGATTTACTGAGAGCATGTGGCTTAGACCATCGTGGAAGTTGGGATGACCTGTTATCGCTTATCGAATTCACGTATAACAATAGTTTTCATTCGAGTATAAGGATGGCTCCCTATGAGGTTTTGTACTGAAGGAAGTGTCAAACACCTTTGTGTTGGCACCAAGATGGAGAAAGCATGATTTTAGGTCCTGAAATCGTGCAACTGACAACAGAAAAGGTTAAACAAATCCATGAAAAGATGAAAACAGCACAAAGTAGGCAGAAGAGTTATTCGGATCGAAGAAGACGACCTCTCGAATTTCAAGAAGGTGAACATGTATTTGAGAGTCACGCCCACGACTGGGGTAGGTAGGGTTATAAAGTGCAGAAAACTCACTCCTAATTTCATTGGACCTTACCAAATTCTTCGCCGTATTGGTCTAGTAGCTTATCAAATTTCTTTGCTGTCTTTTCTTTCAAACATTCATGATGTATTCCATGTCTCACAACTAGGGTAGTATATTCCTGATTCATCACACGTAATCGAACCCGGCGAAGTACAATTAAAAGAAAACTTGTCTTATGAGACTTCGCCTGTACGAATCGAAGATAAGTTGATTAAGTAACTCAGGGGTAAGCAAATTTCCTTAGTTAAGGTTATTTGGAATGAGATGACTGGAGAAGCAACGTGGGAAGCCAAGGACAAGATGAGATTACAATATCCTGAATTTTTTACAGGTGCGTAATTTCGAGGACGATTTTTTTTAGTGGGGTAGTAATGTAACACCCCGATTTTTCAATGCTTTTTAATATCGGTAATAAATATATAAATGCTTATATTTTTATCCGAGACTCAAAATGATTTTGGATAAACCAATGTCATTTCCATGTCATGATTAATATTATAAGATTACGATTAAATTTTGGGTTGAAAATTCAGACGAAACCCAGTCTGCGTTTTCACTGATAGTAAAAGTTTACTGCTCAGAAAACCTAATTTTAATTCGTGAACGAGATGACTAATGTTTTTATATTATTTTCTATGATATAGGAAGTTTTGAAAATTTCAGCGTAAAAATATAATATTATATTTGCTACAGGCAAAAACGTCAAGATATCTCTTGGAAAACCTGAGTCAGATGAACCAGGGGGTCAGCAACGGAGCTGAGATGACTGATGTGACTGATGTGAGGGGTATTTATGACGATCCTATCCGAGTCATAATGGTCATAAAGGTACATTAATGACGTTAGATATTTTCGCATGGAAAAGACCATTTTGCCCCTAGTTTCACATGGAAGCTACAAGTTTGCAATCTAGCGTTTTTACCCTTTTCCCCCCCAAACCCACGGCTCCACCATTATTACTAGGCAAATTTTTCATTTCATTCAAGTCTTCTTTTCTCCAAAATTTCATCATTTTGCCTTATGAACTCATAAGAACATCATAGAGATTTTGTGAAGAACATAGTCCAAATCATCCATTTCTTTGAATTCCAAGAGTTAAACTCACTTAATCTTGCCTTTATAAGTTCTTCTCTTCACAACTTTTATGAGTTTATGCCATGAATCATTACGTTCTTCAATTTCTTCAAAGTTCATGAAGATTTCTTCAAAAATTCATAAGAAATTGTAGAAAAATCGTTTTGGCTTGAAACCAATTGCTATGATCTCATAATCATCTCTATATTTGTTATCAAAGAGCATGTGTTCAACAAAAATTTCCTCCCTATTATTTCTTCCTTGGCCGAAACCCTCACAAATGGGTGTGTAGGGATTTTGTTTCAAACAAACTAGTAGAATGATCATGCGATTCATCTTCTAATCCTTATGGTTAATTAATCCAAGTGATTAGAAAACCAAAAATCAAACCCTAACCTATTTTTCTTAAAAGGGCCGAAACCCTAACTTTGATTTTTGGATGGATTTTTGATTCAATCTTGTCTTGTGACACCTGAATCCAATTCTATACTATGTATGTTTGTTAAATCCAAGAAATAAAAATCAAGTGAATTTTTTAACCCTACTTTTGTGTCATGGCCAAAACCCTAGTTCATGGAGCTATATGAGTTTCATTCAAAGTTTTTAGTTCATTATATTGGATTAAGTGCTTAATCATGTTTAGGTTGCTTAAGGATCATAAATCCATAAGTTAGAAAAAATTTTAACTTTCCTAACCTAGTAATCTAGAAGAGGCCGAACCCTAACCCTCTTGCATAAATGTGTTTTTGTTTTATTTTGATTTATTTTGGTTGCAATTGGTTATAAAGGAACCAATTGGATTGAGTTGATCTAAGCCGACAGAGGAAACCGGATCCAAATCGAAAGGTTGTTTGAGAACCTTAGTTTGAATCTCCGAAAGGTAAGGGGAGTTTGCCTGATGAGTTTAAGATAATCGCATGCTAGTCGTTTGAGTTGTCTGTAAATTATCCATAATAATTTCCTGTGATTGAAACTATTGGTTGTTAATTATTGATTTGATTATGTGTTTTAATTGAGTTTTTGTGATATGTGGATTTACATAATTATAATTAATTTGTTAAATTATAATTGTGATGCATGCCATGAATTTGATGTATGTCATGCTATACTGTGATGAAATTATCTGCTATTGAGTGATGGATTGAGAAACCTGACATTGGTTAGTGTTCAATTTAATTTGAGGATAAAAGCTTAATAAGCTTGAATAATTAATCAAAGTGATTAATTTGTGGAATTTTGAGCAAAAGTGAAAAAAAATATTATTTTAATAATATTTTTGCTGAAACTATGTCAATAAGTGATATTAAGGGCGGAACTGTGAAATTTTTTCACCGGCGCTAGTTTTTCCAAAATAAATTCAATTTTATTATAAAATGTTATTTAAAGTGAGTAAGTTCCAAAAATAACGTAATGTAACCGTCAGAACAATTACTTATGACTGAAAAGTCATTTTAGTTATAAAAAGATTTTTATGAATATTTTTGAGAAAAAGGTTTTATTTTATTATTATAGATTTTATTTAGAAAGGACTTTTTAAAAGTTGACGTTTATTGAGAACGATTTTCATAAATGAAGTAATTGGAAAGAAAAGAATTTATCAATGATTTTCACGTTTTATAAACGTTTTAAACAGAAAAGGATTTATGTAAAGGAATTTTATTCAGTGAAAATAATTCCGTTAAACTTGGATAAGTTTTCGGAGGTTTGGTTTTGTATTTGTTTTTCACTGAGCGAAATGTTTTAAAAAGGATAAACGAACCTAGTGACCGAGACGTCGGGGTTCTAGTGTTCTGTGGACTCGTAGATCAGGGATCTGTGTCATTGGACTGAGTGTCCTGAAAAGGTTTTGTGGACTGTGTGTCCTAAATTTGATGTGGATAATGTGAGTTCCATATCCGAGAGCCTAAGACTGGTGCATCAGTTTAGGGCTTTGTGATTGAGCACTCGGACTATGTGTCATGTGTTTGATTTAAAGTGAAAAAGTCTTAATATAAAATTAAGCATGGTCGTGAGCTTTGGGCTTCGACAAGGAAATATTATTACGACAAAGAAAACGAAACAAGAATAAAAGTTTTTCTCATGCATCTTTGGAAGACGTGCCATGTGTTATGATCATTGAGTCCTGAGTGGATCAGTGTATCTTTTATGGACTATATTTCCATCTGATCATTGGGTTTCCGAGTGAGTCAATGTATCTTTACTGGACTTTGTTTCCAATTTAATACGACGACTATTGAGGTTCTGAGTGATGCAATAGGTTATGGACAATAAACTCCATTGATCGCAGTAACTATTGTGTTCTGTGTGGACCAATGAGTTACACTTTTGAACAATAACCTTGGTGTATTGAGTGATGACCAATGTGTTATGTGTTCTTTTGGACATTGTTTTATTTCGTTTTTACAATGGGCCATGTAAAGAGCTTGATCTGCTCAAAACGAAACAGAAAGTTGTGGGATCTCCGGAGAATAGGTATCAAAATAGAGCCTGAATATTGAAGTGTCATGCATTTTTATAAAATGACGATGACTGTCGGGTATGAAATCCTTTGGATAAAATTATTCTACTGTTTAGATAATTTTTGTGTGCTGTGAATATCTGGTTTATGCTGTTTTGTGTGTCGTGCATACGGTTGTCTTATCAAAACACATATATTGGTATCTCACCCTTGCATATCTGTTTGTTGTTTCCTCTTCTATGTAGAATATAATATATATATATATATATATATATGTGTGTGTGTGTGTGTGTGTGTGTGTGTGTGTGTGCGTGTGTGTGTGTGTGTGTGTTCAGGTGGATCTGGACGCAGTGGAGCTGAACTACTCGGGGGTTCGAGCCCTGATGTTTGACAACGCTGATCAAGGGAACGCTTGGGTGATCAACCCAGGGGCTCAGAGTGCTACCTACACTGGTCCTATGAGGACACTCCGAGCGACTATAGCAGACGGACCACAGCAGGTCATTCATAGTAGGGAGACGATCGAGGTTTCACTACCTCCCATTTGGATGATCCTACGGCATTCGGTACGACACGGGGACTTGGAGCATCAACCACTTCCACACGTTCAGCCTTTACAGCAGGTAGCCCCGGAGTCACCTCCTGGGCCTATAGTCTTACTCCCGGAGGAGGCACAGGTGGAGATGGACGAGGATCCTGAGGAGGATCCGTTCGTTGATCCGGACTATGTTCCTCTTGAGGATGGTATAGTCCTGGATATTGGAGAGGGGGCTGATGTATCCTCTCCAGATACACCTCCTGGAGGTGGGGGTGTCTATAATGGACTCCCCATTGGGTTTCATTAGTAGTGACCAGCTGTAGGATGTAGTCTTTATGGGTAGAGTGGGATTTTAAATAGTCTGACTTATTGGCTACAGAGAGCCATCTTTTTGAGTAGTGTCTTTCAGACTCCCACTGTGACATAGTTGTGTTGTTTCAGTTTGATGTGATATATGTTTGACAGTAGATGTTGACCTGGTAGGTAAAAGGTCTTATGTAAAACTTTGATGATGCATATGTATAATATATAGCGGTGTATATTATGTTAATGGTGTTTGAGTGTGTGTACAGTAAAGAAAAAGAGAAAAAAATATTAACACCATTTTGACAAGAATAAGTAATTAGTAAACTTATTTTGTTTTCCGAAGGAAACCAACAAATTATTATTTTTGTTAAGTTTGATTTTTGCAACATGTTACGTAAATGTGATACCCTGGGTATGGGGTGTCGTATTAATGATATCAGAGCTGGTCGAGTCTTTCGGGAAATATTTGGGAATAGGTCTGTTGTGTTGCTGTTGTGTGACCTCTGAAAGAGATTGTTTGAATTACTTCTTAGAAGTAATGTGTGATAGTTAGTAAATTCAAGTTTCATTTTCTGGTTACCATTTAACTGATAGGTCAGTTATGGAACCAGAAGGTGCACTTGGACGTGGACGCGGTCGTGGAAGAGGTCGTAGAGGTGGTCATGTTAATGGCCAAGGAATTTTTGAGGAAAATTATGAGGAAGAGGGAGGCATGGATTTTGTTGCACAAGCCATGGCGGATGTTGCTGCTGCTATTGCACAACAAACTGCTACAATGGCTTCTCAGAATTTACAGGAACAACTTGGAGCTGAATAGGCTGCTGAGGGTAGAAGTCTTACTGCTTTTTAGATGCCATAATCCTCCACAATGTCATGGAGATGTGGATCCTATAAAATTTGACTTATGGATTCGAGAAGTGGAGAAGATCTCTGAGTTGATCTATAGACCAGAAGAAGTGATGGTGCCCTATGCGACTCATCTGCTGTTAGGGGATGCTGAGTACTGGTGGAGAGGTAATAGGCAACTACTGGAAGCAGAGAATCAGGTGGTTACCTTGGTAATATTTAAGAACATGTTTTTGAGCAAGTATTTTCCACAGAGTGCTCGAGCAGAAAAGGAGCAGGAATTCTTACGTCTGTATCATAGGGATTTATCTGTAGGGGAGTATGTAGCCAAGTTTGAGTCACTTGCCAAATACTTCCGCTTTTTTCCAAAACAACCCAGATGAAGATTGGAAGTGTGAGCGTTTTGAAGCCGGATTGCGATTCGAGATTAAGGAGTCTGTATTACCATTGGAAATCAGGAATTTCCAAGCTTTGGTTGAAAAATGTAGGAGATTAGAACAAATGAGGAAGGGAAGATATAACAGAGAAAATGTAGGAGGACCATCAAAATGTAGGAGGACCATCAAAATCTAAGAGTCAATTTCATAACCAGAAGGGAAAGCAAGTCCAGAACAAACCTTATTACCGAGCACCGGGGAATAATTGAAATCAACAATCATACCATCCTGTAGCTACTGCCTCAGGTATTGGAGGCTAGAAGAATCAAAATCAAGGCCCAAACAAGAAGTGTTACAAATGTGGAGATCTAAATCATTTAGCAAATAATTATCCAGTTAGAGGACCAAAATGTTTTAATTATGGTCAGATGGGGCATGTCCGTCGGTAAAGTGGTCGAAAATGATTATGTGCATACCAACGGGTTATAGCCGTCTGAAATGGTAGGATTTCCGAGGGCCTTTTGTCCGTCGGAAATCTGGACATTTCTTGTAGTGAATATAGTTCATTTAAGAGACTTAAAGGTTGAATTAAGTTCTTTCTTAATTATTTTAATAAAATAATATATTTGAAATTACTAAATTAGATTTATATATATATATATACATATATATGTTCCCTCTAGATTTGGTTAGGCCCAATACCACAAGGTCCGAAGGTATGCCCAATTATGGGAAGGGCCCATTCGAAGTATACCACAAGGGAACGGCCCCGTAGAGACCGATTTGGATCATCTCGACAAGGTAGAGCCAAACACTTGGGACAGAAACACCACTCGGGACAACAGTCATCTCGGGACAGGAACACCACTCGGGATAGCAGTCATCTCAAACGAATGGGCCAGGCCCATTTCCCTGAAGACCAAATTAGGCTAAGCTCACTTAGAAGACTATATAATAGGAGCTTACCTCCTCATTAAGGGATCATCTTCCTCACACACACTAGCCTAGGGTTTATCTATTACCTAGGTCATTTTGTAAATTAGCCTTCCATGGCTCCCTCATGTATTGAAATCATTGAGACCCACATGAGTCAATGAGACCCATTTCAAAAATCGTGAGACCCACATGAATTTCAACCAATAAGAAAGAGTGTTGCTAGCACTCGTTATACATTTATATATGCATGCTAGCCTTAGATTTTCTTTATACTAGTATTTTTGTACCCGTGTGATGCACGGGTCATCAATTACTATTATTATTGGTAGCATCGTTATCATTAATAACTTGAATTGTGCATCTATATCTACCAAACTTTTTTTTTCCCTTTATCTCAAATTAAGTCCACTATGTCAAACCTTTTTTTTTTCACTTATTGCACACTTTGCTTTCAATATTTCCTTCTCACCCATAATGGTGGTACTCATTCATCTCCAAGGCTTTTTATTTATAGACAGAAGTGATCAGCAAAAACCTTGAAACAATCTTATCTATAATTTGAGTGCAAAAAACTGAATATTTTTTTTATATTTTAAAATGATATTACAATCGTAATGTAACACTATGTGTTAGGTGTTCCTCTTTGATTATTTCCAACGATCAACTAATCCTCTTAAATCATGTGGTGCTGACACGTGTCCCTTTATTAGAAAATCAGTAATTCCCCTTATTAATTAGTATAGATATAAATTTATTATTTAAAATAGAAAAAACAAAGGCAAGAATATAGAAAAAATATAAATGAGAAAATATGAATAGTTCTGCCTCTATTTATGTCAATTCAGAAATTGCCGTGTTTGAGTCCCAAAACATTGTACCTTTACCGGTTTGTAAATATTTTAAAACAAAAATATATATATTTTAAAAAATAAAAAAAAATTTCATAACTTGACATGTGGCTTGCACCATTGTGCTACACTAAAGTCAACATTTCCCATTATTAATTAGTATAGATATAGATTTAATATTTAAAATAGAAAAAACAAAGGCAAGGATGTAGCCAAAAAAAAAAAAAAAGAATAACTCTGCCTCTATTTATGTAAATTCAAAGGTTGCCGTGTTTGACTCCCAAAACATTATAACTTTACTGGTTTGTAAATATTTTAAAATAAAAAATATATAAATTTTAGCAAATAAATAAAAATAATAATAATAAAATTCCATAACTTGACATGCGGCTTGTACTATTGTGCTACACTAAAATCAGAATTTCCTCTATTAATTAGTACATATATAGATTTATTATTTAAAATAGAAAAAAACAAAGGCAAGGATGTAGCAAAAAAAAAAGTATTAACAAAAAAAATAGAAAAAAAAAGTAGAAAAAAATATATTTAAAAAAAATTAGGGAAAAATGTAATTAGAAAAAAATTAGGAAAAAAAGTTATTATAAAAAAAATTTAAACAAATTAGATACATTTTTCAAAAAAAAATAGAAAAGTTAATTTGAAAAAATTATTATATTTTAAAAAAATATAAAAATAAAATTAAAATTATTTTATCTAATTTATTTTTTTAAAATACTTATTTTTAAAATTATTTTGTTAGAATTATTTTAAATATATATTTATTCCTAATTGTGTTAAATGTTTTTGTATAATTATTTTTATTTTTATATTTTTTTTTAATTAGGAAAATAATTACTTAAAAAAATTTAGAAAAAATAATTATAGAAAAGTATTTTAAAAGGGAAAAAAAGTAATTTAGAAGAAAATAATTACGAAAAAAATATTTAAATAATTAAGAAAAATAATTTAAAAAAATGAGTAAAATAAAATTAACTATAAAAAATTTTAATATAATTACAAATTTCTTTTTTAAAAATAATTATGGAAAAAGAATATATTTAAAAAATTAGAAAAATAAAATTAATTATTAAAAATGTTTGAATAAATACAAAAGTAAAATAGTTTTAGATAATTAGAAAAACAAAAGTATTTAGAAAAAAATATATTTAAAAAAATTAATTATAAAAATAAACATATAAAAAAATTATTTTAGGAACAAATCGGGGAACAATTTATATTTTTAAAAAATATTTGAAAAATTAACTATAAAAGAATATTTAAAATAATTAGAAAAAAGTATATATTTTTTAAAAAATAAAAATAATCAGCGAAAAAATAGATTTAAAAATTTGAAAAAAATTAGGTATAAAAAATTTTAAAAAAAGGAAAAATTAAATTAGGAAAAAACAGTAATTCGGAATAATATAAAAAAAATTAGGAAAAAATATCTAAAAAATATTTTACAACAAGTTAGGAAAAAAATAATTATAAAAAATATTTGATAAAAATTAGAAAATAAAATTCATTAGAAAAATTATATATTTTAAAAAATTAATTATAAAATAAACATTTAAATAAATGTTAATTAGAAAAAAAATTTGTGAAAAATTAATTAAAAAAAAATTTAAAATAACTAGGAAAATAAATATATTTTAAAAAAATAAAAATAATTAGCGAAAAAAAGATAATTAAAAAGTTAGAAAATAATTAGTTATAAAAAAATTTTAAAAAGAAAAAGTAAATTAGGGAAAAAAAATAATTATGAATTTTTTTTTTAAAATTAGGAAAAAATATATAAAAAAAATATTTTTTAAAAAGTTAGGAAAAAATTATTTTATAGAAATTTTAAAAATAAAATTAATTAGAAAAAAATTATTTAAAAAAATTGATTATAAAAAAATTCTGAAAAAAAAATTAATTAAAAAAATGTTTTCAATTCAGAGATTGTCGTGTTTGACTTCTAAAACATTATGGCTTTATCGGTTTGTAAATATTTTAAAATAAAAAATATATAAATTTTAGAAAATAAGTAAAATTAATAATAAAAAATTTCATAACTTGACATGTGGTTTGTACTATTGTGCTATACTAAAATCAGAATTTCCTATTATTAATTAGTATAGATATAGATTTGTTATTTAAAATAGTAAAAACAAAGGCAAAGATGTAGCGAAAAAAAGTATTAACAAAAAAAAATAGCAATAAAAATTGGCAAAAAAATAAATAAAAAAACTATGGAAAGAAGTAATTAGAAAAAATTATTTAAAAAATTAGGAAAAAAGTATTTATAAAAAAAGTTTTAAAATAATTAGAAAAAAATATATTATATTTTTTTAAAAAAAATTATAAAATATAATTTGAAAATAAATATATTTTTAAAAAAATAGAAAAACAAAATTAATAAAAATTTTCTAATATATTTTTTTAAAAATATTTATTTTCAAAATTAGTTTTTTAAAATGATTTTAAATATATATTTGTTCCTAATTATTTTAAATGTTTTTCTATAATTATTTGTATTTTTCTTTTTTTTTTAATTAGGAAATAATTATTTTAAAAAAAATTGAAAAAAATATTTTTAAAAATATATTGTAAAAGGAAAAAGAAAAAGTAAATTAGAAAAAATATTTTCGAAAAAAATATCTATAAAATTAGGAATTTTTTTAAAAAAAAATAGAAAAATAAAATTAACTATAAAAAAATAAAATAATTACAAAAAAAGAAATTAAAAAAATTAGGGAAAAAATATATTTTCAAAATTTTGAAAAATAAAATTAATTATAAAAAAAATTAGAAAAATAAAAATAAAAATAGAAAAAGAAAAAAATAATTAGAAATTTTTAAAAATAAATATAAAAAAAAATATTTTTATAAAATTGAAATAATAATTAGCGGAAAGAATAGTTATAAAAAAATTTAAAAGATAGAAAAAACTAAATTAGGAAAAAAATAAAAAAAATAAAAACAAATAATTAGGAAAAAATATCTAAAAAAATATTTTTAAAAAAATTAGGATAAAAATTATTTTATAAAAATTATAAAAATAGAATTAATCATAAAAAATATATTTTATAAAAATTATAAAAATAGAATTAATCAGAAAAAAGATATTTAACAAAATTTAATTAATTTTTTTTAAAAAAATTATGAAAAAAAATATCAGAAAAAACAATAGTAAAAAAAAAATCAAATAAAATAAATAAAATATTGTGGGACTGACACGTGACATGTATAGTAAAAAAAACAAAGGGATTCACCATTTTTATTAGTATGATATTGGAATTAATGACATAGAATGTCTTGTATTAATGGGGTTTGAGCAGGACACAATGAAGGTGCCTCCTTGGCTTGAACCACTGCTAAACACACAATTCTTCGATATGTGCCACATTCACGCTGACGTTAATAGGAGCGAGTGTAACATGTATTGCCTCGATTGCAATGGCGATGCCTTTTGCTCTTATTGCCGTTCTTCAAGACACAACAAACATCAAGTCGAAGTGGGTTACAACTACTGTATATTGGACCAGGAGTCATGCTATTTGAACACGGTTTTCGCGATATCGTACCGACACTTCTACAGTGACATGCATGTTACGAGCTGTTGGATCTATGAATCATGTTGATCTATCCATGAATTTAATTTATTAATTATGATTTTTATTAAATATATTTTTCTCTCGTATTCTTCACAGTCACAATACTCACAGTAATATTTCATATGTTTATTACATGTATCAGTGGCTTCGTCTTTTAATTCTTGTGTTAGTCTTTTTAGTGTATCTTGATTTGTTAAATCAAGCATACTTAATTTATGAACAAATTTTTCTAGTTTGAGGATTCATTAGTACTTAGCTCTGATACCAATCAATGGAACCACCCTATATTTTACAATTTTTCTTATTTTATTTTTATATTCAGGGTAGTAATTATACATAATTTGGGTAGTTTTCGTGCATAATTTGTGTTACTAATAATTCATACGCGTATTCACTTATAGATTCGTCTATTTCTATTAATTCTTGAATTATCTGTCTTCGTTCTTCCTTACAGAATGCTAATTGTACTCTTTGTTATATCTGTTTTAGATAGAGTTCCTCTTGCCAGTGTTGGTGCTTTAATTTATTAATTATTATTTGCTTACAATCTTTGGGTATTTTTCATAACTAAAATACTTAATATTTCTTGATCCATTTAATCATCTAATAAATCCCAATCTTCATATATATCAGAATCAGATAATCTATCATATTCAAAAGTCAATCCTAGTTCTTCCATATAATTCCATTCTATATCTAACGAAATAACTGCTAGATAATAATCTTCTTGTCTAACTTGGGCTTTTATTTTTTCAATTATTAATTGTTTACAATTAGTAGGCAAATTCATTACCAGTACACTTATTATTTCTTTTTCAGTCTGATCATCAAATTCGGAGTATATTCCCATTAATTATTCGATATCTTCAAAAGGTGGTGCTGTTATTTTAAAATAACTAGATGATTTATGAGTTCTTGTTGATATCATTTTTTCTATTTTTTCTATTATTTGTTTTTTATATTCTTCCCTTTTATTTCTTATATTAATAAGTTCTTTATCTTTTTCTATAATATATCTTTCTATTTGTTTTCGATTTTTATCTTCTTTGTCTTTTTTAAGATGATTATCATAGATATTCATAAGTTCTCTTATATTTCTTTTATCTTGATTTATTTTATTATAAGAGTTTTCATAAATACTTCTTAAGTCTTTTTCTTTATTCATATCCTATTCCTTAAATATTGTGCTAAATCTCTTACTTGGTTTGACAATTTGTTTATATTTTCGTCTTCATTTATTCTTTCTGTCTCTGGTAAAGTAATTGGTTTTGGAACTTGTCTAAAACTTAGTAATTTTGGATTTCTTATAGAGATTCCTAGTTCAGTTAATTCATTTCTTTTCGGATAGTAAATCTTTCCTATTTCTTCAAAAAGTCTTGGTATATCGATTCTATCATTATTTCTAAATGTAATACTATGATGAGGATTCGTTAGTGCATAATTGACACAATAAGTAATTGAGAAGATTTTGTCTCCCGGTCTCATTAAATTATTTCTTAAAAATCTGTGTTTCATAGTTAAAGATTGATCTAATCTTTGAGTATCTAATGGTATTCCAATATTTGGATGTATTTCAAATTTTAGCTTAACATATGCTAAGTTTCCTTCAATTACTCCTAATATTTTGTCTTTCGGGTCTGTTATTCTATCATCCTTTAAAACTAGTTCTATAGGTGAATTTATTCATTCCTGGAAAGTTGCTTTAATTAAAACTTGTATAGCTCCTATATGAATATATCCGATCTTTCTTCTATGTGCTTCTTTCTTTAAACTTCTTTTTAGATCTATTAATTTCTTTTTATTTAATAATTGTATGCAAGTATTTCCATTTGTTTCTGATATGTTTATGGGGGTTTCATTAATGATTTTTCCATAGTATATTATATTATCTTTCTGGTTAAATCGTTTCATTATTCCTCCTAATTTCTTCATGTTTGCATCTTTAGCTAAATTTAAGTCTGCTTTCTGTATTTTTTGAAATAGTTTTGGATCTATTAAAATACTTCCTTCATAATTTCCATCTTCTTCGGTAATTTGTATATGTTCAACATCAGTGTTATCAATCTTTTCTATTTCAGACATGATTAATTTCTAGTAGGAACGGAATGAAATAGGTGATGAGTCATACCTGATTTGGCGTTTTTTGAGATTATTTCTGGGTTCTTTGTTCCACCACTGCTTCCGTTTAGTTTAGTTGAGATTCGATCGTGACGAGCAGTTGAACGTAATGAAAGTAATGAAGTAGTGAGATATATGAAAGTAGTATTTATTTATGATCAGTAGTGAAGTACATAGAACTTGTTTGAATCCACTCTCAAGGATTCGATTAGCATAAAGCTAACAAAGGTCTTCTCAAAGATGAGAGAAGGTTGAGAATTGAAATTCTGAAATTTTCAAGTTCTACTCTGCCTCAGTATAAGAGGGCTTATTTATACACTCGAGAGGGCTAGGTAATTTACAAGAAAGTCCCTACATTATTACAATCTATCAGACTCTTAATATATATTCATTCTGACATTAGCGCTTACGTCATTCTTCAATAATTGCTTCATCCGAGTCTTTATCTTCTTGCCGACAGTCTTTTTTCTCCATGCATCTTTCACACGCGTGATTCCCGTTTTCTTTAATCATTGAGCACAGCAAGTTGAGGACAGCTGGCTGATAATTCATCGACAATCCTTGGAGTGTTTAGAAAGGTAGTTCAAAGTTCGTCAGTAGTGCTAAGTCCCTTTCTCTAATCAATCTTCCGCTAGTCTTGCTAAGAAGCAAAGTATGTGGTCCTTTGTACATTGCTTTGATAAAGGAATCTTTCCCAATAATTTGACATTGAGTAAAACTACTCGCCAGTTGGTTAGCTAGAATTGTGACAATCTTTTCTTCATCATAATTTTCTCCAATTGGTTCGTCTCTCATGGAAAAGCTATTATTGCTTACTCCAATGAAAATTAAGTTCTTTGATGGTTGCTTAGTGGTAAAGTCTGGATAAGTCGAATAGAACTTCAAAAAGATGGTTCTTTCTTTGGCAACATTCCTCTTGTAATTTTGGATGGCTTCTTTTAGGCTATATGGGAACAATTTGATTTCTTCTAAATCTTGGCTTAAGTAGAGACATTCAATAAGTCCAAATTGGAACATATTAAATGTAAGAATCGATGATGCTCCGGGTGTAATTATGGCTTTAACTCCAAAAATGTTCCGGTTAACCATATAAAAACAATTAATTTTTTCTTTCTCGGACCAGTTGGTCAGTCTTTTTAAATTTTCATGAAAAATTTCTTTAGAAAATTGGACTTGTAGATCATGGTCTTTTCTTGAGGTGATTTGGTAGTCATCAATGGAAGAAGGAATTCTTCCAAGTATTTTTAGTGAAGTCTTTGGTTCAGCTGGAATTCTTATTGTTTCGGAGAAAGTTCTTGGGCCAAGATAAACTTCTTTGCCCTTGTTATGTTCTTTTTGATAGTCTATCAAAGCTTTCTCAGCTTCTTCCTTGGTGCGAAATCCTTTGTGATGAACTCCTGAGAGTCCAATGCAATGAGGGGCTGCTTTGTGCCATTCATCATAAATACCTGGGTGTGGTCCATTAAAAATGGCATACCACTTGTCTTTAGTATTCTCCTGTATTTGTTGTTTTATATTCTTCATAGGATCTTCTTTGACAGATTCTCCTTTTGCTTGTAATTGGAATTCCAATACTTCAATGTTGGCCTTGATCAAGTCTAGCTCCATTATTTTCTGCTTCTCGAGCATTCTTTGATATTGAATATGCTTCTTTATATCTTCAGTTGTTTGTTGCTCCATTATCTTGATAATATATCTGCAAGAACATTTTTATCTCCCTTAATGTGAGAGATTGAGTAATTGTATTCGGCAAGTTTCATTTGCCATCTAATCAATCGTCCTTGTTTGTAAGTGCCTTTATGATTTAAGTTCTTAAAACCTGCAACATAAGTAGAATCGGTTCGGACAATGAAGTCCTTATCCAGTATATAAATCCGATGTTTTTCTAACATACGGATCAAAGCCAGTGTTTCCTTTTCATGAGTAGGATAATTAATTTCACTGTCTGAAAAAGTTCCAGACATGTATCGACACAGTAATTCGTTTTTGTATCCAGGGGGTTTTGCTTTCATAACACCTCCCCAACAGTCATTTGAGGCATCCGTCTCAATAATTATTATATCATCATCCGATGGATGATAAAGCTCAGGAAGATCCTGACATAAGTCTTTCATTTTTATAATTAGTCTATCGTCTTCATCAGTCCATGTCCAAAGGACATCTTTCTTCAGCTTTTGTTGGAGTATTCTTCTCTCTGCTGCAAGATTCCTGATGAAACCTTCATTTGAAATATATGTTAATAGTCCAAGAAATCTTTGTAGATCCTTTTTATCCTTTAATTTTGTTGGAAAGTTTTGAAGTTTTTCTAATACATGTCGCTGCATTATTATTTTTCCTTTTTCAATTTCTAATCCTAAATAATTAATTCTATTTTGGGCTAAAACAACTTTTTTCTTACTTAAAACTATTCCATGTTTGTGACATTTATTAAGAACTAATTCTATTTTTTCAAAATGATCATTTAATCCTTTATTAGAAAAGATTAATATATAATCAATATAAATAAGACAAAAATCTTTGAATTCTTTAAGAATTGAAGCTATCCTTCGCTGGAAGATTCCTAGTGATTGTTTTAATCCCATTGGGAGTACATTCCATTCATATTGTCCTTGGGGAAAAATAAATGCTGTTAACGCCTTTGATTCTTCAGTCAATATAATTTGATAAAATCCTGATTTACAATCGAAAGTACTAAACCAATCCATATTTCTAATTCTTTCAATAATTAAGTCTTTTCTTGGGAGAAAATAGGCATCTCCTTCCATGACATCGTTAATTTGCTTATAGTTAATTACCATTCTTCTTTTTCCTCTTTTTATTTCATTATGGTTTTCTACATAAAAGGTTGGTGCAGAATGTTTACTATTTGATGGTCTAATTAATCCCTTTTGACACATTTCTTCAATATCTTTTGCAAATTCATCTCTATCAATTTTTGTATAAATCATTGGTTTACATTTTACTTCTTTCGTTGGGTCTTTTAATTTTAATTCAACTAATTCAGTATTTCTATTAATTTTTGGATCTAAAGGGTTTTCACTACAAACCTTGTTCAAAAGTTCTTCTATATGAGCTGTAATTATTCTATTTGGTTCTAAATTTATTAGTGCATGACGAATTTTTGTGCAAATTAAGCTAATAATCTCACCACGATTCAGCAGTTGAAACTTTGATGAATAAGTACATGCAGAAAAATGAATAATTGGTATTTTTATGATTTCACGTTTTTGTTTTTGATTAATATATGGTGTTTTCAGAGTAATATATTTCAGATGTTGGCAAAATGGTCCATAAAGTCTTAAGAAATTATTTCCAATAATTATATTTATTCCAGTTTCTTGTTTATATATCGTTGGTATAATAAATATTTTTTCTTGTATGACTAAAGTAATTCTTTTGGCTATCCAATACAGCGGATGTATCGATCCGTCTGCAATTTGTATTTTTAGTGGTTTTCCCAATCTTTCCCATTTATCAAAAAGGGCTTCTGTTGCAAGGCAAAGACTTGCTCCAGTATCTATATATGCTTTTGTTTCCTTATTACTTCCTTCCACAAGTATTTTTATATAAGTATTATTCAGATTCTCTTTCTTCTGAAGATAATTCATCTTCTGTATATTCATATATACTTATTTCTGAATCACTGAGTTCTTCTTCTAGGGGTTCAAGTTCATATATCTGGAAAACTTGTTTTATTAATTTTGATTTTTCTTTAAAATCTTTTTTCCTTTCTTTGAGGGCATTCATTGGCATAATGTCCTTCGACATTACATATCCAACAAACACATTTTTTTCCCTTCGGGCAATATTTTCTTGGTGTTGATTTCTTTTTCCTAAAATATTTCTTTTTATTATTTTTATAATAATTCTTTTTTCTAGGATAAGTTTTTCGTAAGTTTGATTTCTTATAATATTTTCTTTTTCTTCTTATTGTTTTATCACAATCATATTTCCCTGGTTTTTCTATCTCTGGGATGTCACAACAAATGACAATACTTCCTCTATTCAATTGTCTAATTGTTTCTCTATTCAAACAATATTATCTTAATTCTTGGTATAAGAGTTTAATAATTCCCCCTAAAGTATTTGTTGTTTCTTCTGGTATTGCTTCCCAAAGTCTAGTAATTTTTGAATTTAATGGATATGGTAACTTATCTATAGAGATATATTTATATATTTCTTTAGTTTCTTCATCCAATTGATAATAATATTTTTGATATTCGCAGATGAAACTTTCAATCTGACACATATCACATATTTGCATTCTATTTAAATGCGATTTAGCATTTTCAATTAGAGTCTTATTTGTTTTTTCTCTTTGTACCATCAGATTATATCCTAAGAATTCTTGATGTATTAATGTCATTATTAATTTAACATAGTCTGCGCTATTATCTACCATTCTTCCAAATCTATTCCAATCTTCATTTTTAATTCCTACTAAAAACTTTTGTACATTTGCAGATGTTTTAAATGTTACAAAGTTTTTTGTTTCTAGAAAGTTTAATTGTTTAAATCTTTCATCAGTCAGGATCATTAATATTATTTCATTAGTCCATTTTAATAAGACTTCTTCTTTATTTCTTATACAATCAAGGTCTAGAATATTTCCTGTATTATTATATCGAGGTTTAAATTCTTCTTGGATTTTTGTCCATTTATTATTATTTTTTCTTGCGTATCCTTTATTATACATAGTTTTTTCTTCATATTTATCCCAAGCTCCATCGGGTGTATTTTTATATTCATCCCATTTTCTTTTAGGGCTTTTTCCACTATATTCCCCTTTTTCCATTCTTACATGGTTTTCTTCAGATTCCGAAGATGAACTATAATTTAAAATTATTTCGTCGTTCTCATCATTTTCTGTATCTTTTTTATTGATCTTTTCGATTTTGTGTATTTGTTTATTTTCTTCTTCAACAATTTTAAGTTGCTCTAGTAGTTGTTGTATTTCTTCTAAATCATTTGATTTTCTTAATTTTTTCATATAATCGTCTTTTATCCTCTCCATGAAGATACGGGTGTAGGTATTCTTGATGATTCTTGGTTTAGTTCTTGCTTAATTATTATTTTATTTAAGTCCTTTGTTTCCAAAATTTCATCTAATTCCCTTTTTGTTATACATCTATTATTTTCTTCATAATTTAAAAGGTTTTCTAGTTGTTCTAGAATAATTTTTATTCTAATAATATCTTCATTTTCATCAATTTCTTTTCCTCTGGTTATATTATACAATGTTTCTTTGATATCTTTTATTTCATTTTGTCCTTTTTGCAATCTATTGCAAGTGTAATTTGCAATTTTATCTGTATTTTCAATTAGTTGAATAATATTTCTATTTATTTCTTTTATAAGTTTTTCTAACTCTTTAAATCCTGATTCTATTTCTTCGGATAATCCCATTATCCTATGTATTTTTCTAATTCTTGTTTTAATCTTTTTATTCTTTTTCTAACCAATTCTTGTTGGTAAATGATATAGTTATTTTGTTCTAATTTTTTTAGTATTTTTAAGTATTTTCTTAGCTCGTAAATGCTTTGTTTTATTATTAATATCCTATTTGTCATTAAAATAGTATTTCGCTACAGTAGTATACGGTGTACGTGTCAAGTTTTTGTGTCCGTTTAGCATTTTCCTTGGACTAGTACCTACCATAGGTGCATAAAAAATGTTAATTCAACGTCTGAACACCAGAAAAACTAACACATGTTACATCTGATTAATGACATTAAAAATCATGATTTATTAATGGTGTATTGAGTTTGATTAATGGATACATATGTGATAGATGAATAATTCGTTAATGATATACAAAATCTTGATTAAGAAAGTTTGTTAGATTGTTACTGAGTTATCCGATCTTTGTGTACTTGTTAACCAAATTCAACACGTCATTGACTACGATTTTGAACATCATTAACTAGATTTCGCACATGTCAGATTTTCCGAAGTTCAAATATTAGAAATGTATGTGCATTTGGACAATGGGGTGTGTGTTTGGATAAGTGTTTGATAGCGTGATTTTAAATAAAATTGATTTGATTACAATTGAGTTTGGAGTAAAATGAGTTATGTTTGAATGTTTTATTTTGAAAGTAAGTTTGATATAAAACTTAATGTACATTTCTCAAACCCGTGTAAAAGCTATTTTTTGTATCTTCTAGTCAAAATCACGTTTGAAGACAAAATTCAATTTTTCTGACAGTAACCAAACACCCCATTTCTTACTAAGATCATGTTTTCGGGGAAGTAAAATAAATTCTGCAGCTTTTCATTATAGAACCAAACACACGCGAGCTGATTTAATTTCATAATGTTTGACAGAATAAATATCCAAATTATATAACTACTGTGGTCCTTTTTCTTTTATTTTTGCTAACTTAATTTGATGTATTAGTATTGTTTAGATAAGACGAGTGTCGTATCACGATGTTGTGAGGGTCACAGATATTCAAAATTTGTTGGACATCAGAGGAGTACAACCAATAGTGATCAACAGTGCTCATGTTCTGTTCCTGAATAGGACACCTAATCACCCAAAATCTGGAAAACGAGTAGCTTGCATTTGTGAGAGAAACCTTTTCTTCCCATATCGGTTCTGTTCTTTGGGATGTAAGGTGAGATGTATTATTATTTTCCAACCTCTCTGCTGCCCTCTCAATTTTTTTTCATATCATTATCTACATGCACGGCATTCACAACTCAATCATCCTCATAGGTTATAACACCCACCAATCATACATGATAAGAAAGACCATCACCATCATTCACCATCATAAATATATTCCCACCACTTTAAAATATTCATCATGTGTATCTAGTATATCATTGACATTTCAATCAAATTATAATAATCATTTCATATTTAACAGTTAAAAGCATGAGTTTTATATACAATGGTAACTATTGAACAATATTGCTGGAAAGTGGGAAGATTCACATGATAAGAATCAATACGATCATTTTATTAACTATTTTTTTTTAAAAACAAAATTTAAATATAACAGATCCAAGAGATATCCTAACTCATATATATAGATGGTAAAAAGGAGAACATGATTTCAATCAAGAGTACTTTTGGCAACCCGGTTGAAAAATAACTAGAGATCTACCCCAAACCCAAAGAACCCAATAGACTAATACTTTACAAAGACTAAAACTAATGAAAGAAACCAACGTAAAGATCCTTATACATAAGATTAAACACAATAAACGCAAAACCAAAACGCCTTGATGGATAAACCAAAGACCAAGGCAGTCAAACAGTACAAGCAACATCCACCATCTTGATTGTCACTAAAGAGAAAGACCGAGTAACAATGTCACAAGCTCTATGCATAGGAAGCAGAAAACTCCACCAAACCTTGGAACAAAGGTTCACTTTATGGTATCCACTAGAGGCCTGCAAAAGATTTCCACTAAATAAATGTATGAAAGTAAGCTAGCAGCTAGCCGAAACCAACAAAAGAGGCCAAATCTCCAATTGACAATAATTGGCAACCGAAAATCACCAAACTCAAAGTCTCAACATCATAAAAACCACAACCAGTAGAGAAAAAGCATCCAAAACCAGAATACAGCAGAAGGTCCATCACCACCACATGTCTTACTATGAACCAAAAGCAAACTAACCAAAAGAAAACTGGTGCAGAGCGATCAAGAACCAAGGTAAAACAAGATACAGGTTGCAAATAGAAGCAGGAAACCAAAAAAGGCCATAAGAACAGAAAACAAACAAGGTGTCAAAGAACAAACAAGCACCAGACAGAAATAGAGAGGGACACAAGAGAAAAGAGAAAAAACACCTAAACAGAAAAGAAAAAAGCAAAAACAAAGGAGGAGGAACACGAGAAGCTAACCAGGAAGGCAACCTAGGCAGAAAACAAAAAAAGAAGAAAAAAGATAGAAAAAAAGAGGACCATGGGGTGCAAAAAACAGAACAGAAGAAGAAAAACCCAAAGAGAAGCCACAAGAGGGAACCAAAGGAAAAAAAGACTAAAGGACAAAAGAAAACATACCACAACACAAAATAACAAAACTAGACTCCCTGAACACCCCACTGAACCAACCCCCACCCAAGATCACTAGCATTACCTAAAACCCTTTCAGTAGCCATAACTGTAAGAAAAAAACTAAAAGAGAAGCAGGTAGAGAAACAACAGATCAAACCAGGAAGGTTCAACCGAGAAGGCAACAAGCATGTTAACTAAGGCAAGAAAACATAGCACCCCACCAATGACCACACAACCTCTCAAGAAAATTCACTATCGCAGAACCTCACAAACCACTCAAGCTCAAAGACCAAACAGTGACACAATGAGGACCAAAGAAATATTTCATCCAACATCCAACTGCATATTCCAAACCAAACAAAGAGAACCAAGCTAGGACATCATAGTTTCAAGTCAAGTAGTCTAAAGGGCACAAACACCAATCTGAAAAGCAGTATCCCAGACCCTTTTGATAAGATGAGAACCAGGACCAAGATCGAGCTTTGATGGAGTCTAGTACAGACAATAGATCTACTCTCCCATCAGAGAAAATCACCTCATTACGCAAAATATATAACAAATTATGGTATATAAGAAAGTTCTTTGTTTTTTGGCCAAGGTCCCAAAATATATAACAAGTTATTCTTTGTGAAGAACTAGTTACAATAATACAAATTTATTTAACATTTGATAGTTGCTGGTGTACAAATTCTTACATTCTTTATAAAAAAATCACTTTTATAAAAGTCTTTTCCTCAAGTTTGGCACAAAACCTTAAGCTATGACGAAGATCTGAAATCGAAACACCATAAAGAAATGGCCCAACATGTTAATATCATCTCATCTCCTCCAAGTCATATCAATTAGCTAAATAATATCAGGGCTGGACAAAAACCCACACCGACCCGAACCCAAGTAACCCGATAACAAAAATGAGCATTTGGGTGGGTTTCTTCGGGTCAACGGGTTAGGTGAAAAATTCAGTCTTAAATGGGTTGGGACGGTCAGGCTCGTATATGGTAAAAAAATTTCGTCGAAATCCAAACCCAATCGACATTTGCAACATTCAGAATGTGATGTGACCATTCAAAGTGAACCGCCTGCTTTCATTGGTAATCGCCAACCACTTTATTAATATTTAATTGGAAAAAACCTTAAAACCTTTTAGAAAGCTGCACACCAGGCTGTTGCTCGAGACTTGAATTGAGCTTATCATGCAATTTCTATTAAATAATTTTATCGGGAAAGCAAAGCTTTAATGCTTTATGGGAAAATGCTATTTTGCTTTACTGATTACTAATTCACAAATTTAAAGGCACTGATATCTTTTATTTCACTTTCTCCCTGTCGTCTCTCAGCAGAGTGAGATACCTCGCTGTCTCTTGTTATTAGATTAATTATCTTCTTAAATCAATTCTTAATCATGTACTTATCGTAAAAATACGTAAAAATTAAAATTTATTTAATTATCATATAACTTCTGCAAATTTAAAAACCCAACAACTATAACATATGTAAATACACACCTAATTGTTCGTTACAATACCAAAACACTATTGAGGGTATCCTCTCAGTAGGATCCCTCACAGGCATAAAATTAATAACAAACGTACTTAGCGGAAATATAAAAATACTCCTTAGACACACTGGCCATAATGTCTAGACTCTAATCGCCATGGATCACAGCTTGACCCCAATGCCTACGGTTCGTAAGAGTTCCATCCAACTCCTCGTAAATCTCCGTTTCATACGAGTTCCGTCGGCTCCTCAAAGAACGTAACCCTCCATCAGGTCTCCTAACGTAAACCAAAGTAACCCACAAAAATACAGAAACATACAGGAGAAGAAACAGTTCTATCATCAAAAAGCGGAAAAGAGTCATAGTAAATTATACAGTAATTGTTACAAACAATCAACACACATAACTAACAAATCATCCTCAAGTCGATATATATCATCCTCCACCCTTATTCTCAGGAAAGCTAACACGTAACCTCTCTAATCCTGTCACCGTATCTTTATGTTATCGTGGCCACTACCACTCCTGTCACCATCCCTCATTTGCATCGGGGAACACCCTCATTCCCGTTAGGATGTTCCACCTAGTGCACACCTCCATTCACGTTAAGGTGTTCCACCCCCATTCCCGTTAAGGTGTTCCACCCCCATTCCCTAAGGTGAAAGTGGTCTTGCGAGAACTCTTGATTTTACGTGCATTATATAACCTATACACGGTGTATTATATTACCAATACACAGAAGTGTTTTACGTGTATTATATTACCAATACACAGAAGTGTTTTACGTGTATTATATTATCAATACACGGTGTATTATATTACCAAGACACAGATGTCCTTGCGTATTATATTACCAATACACTTTTGTCTTTGTGTATTATATTACCAATACACTTTTGTCCTTGTGTATTATATTACCAATACACGGTTGTGGACAACAACACCTATACTTGAATCTCACCACCAACCCGTTTTAACAACATCTTAGTGCCTTAACCTTCCATTAGAACTTGACAAATATTCTATGCCATAATACCTCTTTAACATTCCTCATCTAAGTTACGCACTTCTAAATCATCATTATCCTCACACCCAAAACAATCATCTCTTAGACAACATATATATCTTTGCTTAAAATCCACTAAGCATAATAATAAAACCAGGCAGATCATGCATAACACAATATCAATCAAAATATTTCCATATTACCAACATAGCACAAAATCAATTCAATAAAGGTAATAAAATCAAATCAACCATAAAAAATATAAAGATCAACCTAATGTCAATAAACCTACAATCCCCGAATCGTCATTGGTTTTTCAGAAAAGGTTTTCAATGTGATTTTGGTCTTGTCGATTACTCGACTACTAGTAGGGTTTAGGTCGCCCTACACAATTATTATATAATCTACTACTTATCCATTCCGACGATAGGTTGGTTCTTTCCCCCACCCGGGTTATCACCGGACTCCCGAACTCGAAGCTCCTCGTTGTCACACCACAAAGTACTAACTCCACCTTCTGCGAAAGTAAGGAGATTAGATGCTTGAAGAGGTGTACCACGAACGTCCTCGTTTCCTCCGCGATGGAAGTATAAGGTTATTAACACAAAATCACAAGTTAAAATCAAACAAGAACACTAAACCACAAGGTATAGGTTCGGCCAAGACTAGTTCTTAGGGTTAGATATTCCCGAAAATTATACAACTCATGGATTTATGATCCTTAAGTGTTAGGAGTTCATAAACAATGATCACTTAACAAAGTTGAATTAAAATACCACTAAGTTATAAACTTGGGGTATTCGGCCACGGTTAGTAAAATAGGCTAGCATTCACTAAAATTTCCAATCTCTTAGGTTTAACATCCATATGTATTAAGGAGCTCAAAACCATGATCATTTTGGAAAAATAAGAATAAAGTATCCTAGGTCCATAACCTTCTAGGTTCGGCCTTCATAGGATTTATAGGTTAAAAATCTTTAAACTTTCCAATCTCTTAGACTTAGCATCCAAATATCTTATGGAGCTCAAGTCCATGATCATTTTGGAAAACAATGAAAATTTAAACATTCCAATCTCTTAGACTTAGCATCCAAATATCTTACGGAGCTCAAATCCATGATCATCTTGGAAAAATGAAAGTAATACATCCTAGCTTTAATAACATAGAATAAACAAGTTAGAAATCCTTAAACTTTCCAATCTCTTAGACTTAGCATCCAAATATCTTATGGAGCTCAAGTCCATGATAATTTTGGAAAACAATGGAAACTTAAACATTCCAATCTCTTAGACTTAGCATCCAAATATCTTATGGTGAAAAACAATGGAAACTTAAACATTCCAATCTCTTAGACTTAGCATCCAAATATCTTATGGAACTCAAGTCCATGATCATTTTGGAAAAATAAAAACTCACACATCCTAGCACCTAAACACTAAGTTTCGGCCATCATAGGATGATGAGGAAAATATTCTTTGTTTAACAATAATTCTTAGGTTTAGAATCACAAGGTATTAAGAGTTCTAAATCCATGATCATACTTGGAAAGTTGAAACATAGTATCCTAGGCTTACTTATTCATATTTTCAGCCATCATAGGAACAAGCTATCAAAACTTCCAAGATTTATAGATTTAAGATCAATCGATAGTTAGAAACTCAAACACATGATCATATTCCAAAAGTTGAAACAAAAACTTTTTAGGTCACAAATGCAAGCATTCTGCCTTCATTGGAAGAGATAGGTAGAGATTTTTGTTTTACACAACCTCTTAGTATGTGAAAATATAAGTTAATACAAGACTATAAAAAGTGATTTCAACTCAAAAGGAGTTTTATACCATTTTAGAGAGATTTTAGAAGTTTAAAGCATATAAAGAACACTTAAAGCAAACTAAGAAATAAAAGATGAAACTTGCAAAAAGATTCATATGAGAGCATTAACCTTAGTATAAGGAAGAACTTTAATGAAGAACTCAAGTGGAAAAGACTAATAAAAATGCAAGCTTTAAGTGTTTGAAAAAAAGAAGAAATGGAAGAAGTCGAAGAAGTATGAAGATGGAGGAAGAAAATGAGAGAATTAAGATGAGTGATGATTATATAGAGGAGGGAGAGGGGAGCACGAAATTTTGGAGAGAGGATGAGCTTGGAGAGCAAGTTCGTCTTTAAGACTTGTTTGGTTGAAGAGGAAAGAGAAAAATAGGTTTTTAGAATATAATATGATATATTTCAAAAAGTCCATTATGACCACTTTTTAGGAGGTAGCATAGGCCATACCTCTAGTAAGTCACCTCACTCCCTCATCTCACCTCATGCCTTTTATGTCTCATATTCTGCTCCATTTAATGCCAGGTTGCATTTCGATCGTAATTCTTCCGACGTTCTCTTAGAATGAAATATTATATTTTATTTTTGAACGAAAATTTTCAAAATAACCAAAGTTGAAGGAAACATAATAAAAACACTAACTATCTCGTTCACGGGTCAAAATTAGGTTTTCTGCATAGTAAACTTGTCCTAAGCGGTGAAAACTTGAGACCAGTTTCCGTCCGAATTTTCAACCGAAAATTTTACCGTAACCCCTACCATAAAGTAGACTATGAATATGATTTTGTTTTATTCAAAAACACTTTTTAACTCTCAGATTAAAATATAATTAATTATATTTTAATCGGTTGAACAAACATAATTAAAATCAGTACATTACCTGAGCCTCCACTTTGCCTCTCACTCGACTTCTCATAGGGTCGCAGACAGGAGACATCGGTCGTCATGTTAGCGGTTGTCACCGTGTGCGGATGTCGAGGTTGTGGTGGAGGCGTTGTTTGCATGGTGGGAGTGAGCGAGAAGGATAAAATACGGTGCTTTCGGCCGTGGTAGTAGCGCGCACGAAGGTAGGCATGGTGGCGGCGATGGTTGCGGTGTATCGTCTCTCGCCTCTTCATCGACTTTCCTCCCCCACATATCTCTCTCTTTTTCCATCGACCACCTTTCCCCCGCTCATCTCTCTCTCTCTGTTGCCCCTTTTCTTAGAAAGCCAAAAACCTTAAAAAATATTGGGTCCAAAAACCGAAATGACCCACCTGCCCAATTGACCCGCCACCCGCACAACCCGCTACCCACCGAAATCGAGCTACTAAGCGGACGAGATTGGGTCAGAATTCTTCTCCTCGGTTTGGGTGGTTGGTAGTTTGGGCCCGAACTCGACCAAATCGACCGATGTCCAGTCCCAAATTAATAATATTGAGCCCGGACTCACCTCTCCAACTATTAGATTGAAGATACTTGGAATAATTATCCCAAATCTAGCAGGTTAAAAGGGCCCATGGATTTTCAAGTCATCTATTAGTCCTACCGCGTAACCTCCAAATTTATAACTGGTCCATGTTCAATATCTTAGCTTTCATGAATTAGCATGCAATATAGAATTTATTTTTTGCCAGAACTTAATTAATAAAATTATCAGGCCTAGGAAAAAGAAGCTCCTGATACCATGTTAGATGAAATTTTCATATAGAAACGAAAGAGAGAGAATGAAACTGGACTGAAATCCCTAGAATGATTCATTGCTTTATTGCATAGTACAGATGGGGATACATATATATATATATATATATAGGAGACATATCAAGTGAGGGGGTCTTTTTTATGTGAGAGTGAGAGAAAATCAGGTCCAGGAAAAAGAAGCTCTTGATACATGTCAGAGGAAATGACAGAGAGAAACGAAAGAGAGAGTGAACTTGGATTGAAAAAGAGAAACACAACTTAATATATCTTAGGAATTCACCTAAAATATCTCTGTAAGATAAAATTGAACTCATGGGTAACATTATATGAAATTAGAACACCGATGTACTTACTTGTTGAAGACACAATCACCACATTATAAATATCAATCGCCCATTGAATTGTCAAGTTCCTGAAACAAAAGACAAAGTCTTCCACTGCCTATTCACGTACTCCCAAGTCACAGCCTTCAATGGGGCAAGCCGTGGAGCAACTGATTATAATCTCCGTGACGACAGAGGGGACCTACCCAACTATATATAATAGTAACATTAACCCTAGGAACCTCCCATTACGGGCCTATAGGTTAAGGCCTACACTATAACCCACACAGATCAGAATTAGGTGTCAATAGCCCATTACAAATAGATCACCATATTAGTAGGCTTAAGCATCATAAAATGGATCATAACATTAACCCGTTTTTCACAAACCAAAAATCACAATTGATTGTAGCCCACAAGAATTATTAGAAATAATTCTAACATTCTCCCACTTGGGCAAAATCAATTGTGTAATTTTAATTTGTAGAAAACATTCCCGAAAGCGACTCTCGGGCTAATAACATATATTTAATATGGCCATACAACAAATGATCCCATGATGCAACACCTAATTAAGGCTCTATCCAACAAAAGCCAAGTAACATCGAATCATGGCGGTAGTCATACCCTTTATTGATATGGGACCTTCCATAGTTACAAATATTACCGACTCCGTCGACTAGTCATCGATGTGGAGTGTAGCAAGAAGATGACATGCCAATGTGATCCAACAGCCATACTGTCATTTTCTTTGTCAGTCCTCAGTTTCTCTCAAATGCCAGAAGGCCAAAGAAACTACATGGCTAATAAAAATAACCATCATGCCTCGACTCCAACAAGGTGTCGACCATGTGCACAATGGTCCCAACAACACCAAGCTTCAAATACATAATGTCTCGGCTCAAACATGGCATCGACCATGGGCATAATGGTCCAACCGATACCGAGTCTTTCAAATTCATAATGCCTCAGCTCCAACATGGTATCGACCATGGGCATAGTGGTCCCAAAGACACCGAGCTTAAAAATTCATAATGCCTCAACTCCAGCATAGCATCGACCCCGGGCACAGTGGTCCCAAAGACACCGAGCTTAAATATTCATAATGCCTCATTTCCAACATGACATCGACCATGGGCATAGTGATCCCAAAGATGCCGAGCTTTCAAAATAAGAATGCCTCAGCTCCAACATGGTGTCAACCACGAGCATAATGGTCGTAATGACACTGAGCTTTAAATTTTTATAATGCCCTAGCTCCAGCATGGCATCGACCACAGGCATAGTGGTCCCAATGACGTCGAGCTTATAAAATAATAATGCCTCAGCTCCAACATGGTGTCAACCGGTCCTAATGACACCGAGCTTCAAATTTTCACATTTGATATACATATACAAAAGTATATAAAAACAATATTCAACTTATCATTAATTTCTCAAATCAAATGGGAAATATCACAAGAAACACTAAAATGTTCAAAATAAAAATATGACATCATAGAGAAGAGTTACATAAAACTCAAGCTCCCACTAACCAAGCCTATTATACGAACTCACAATGCTCAAGTCTCAACATGATTTTTAAACTCTAAGGCCTGAGTCTCTTGGCTAATGGAATAACTAACATAAAATCAACACAAACGTGTTTAATCATCATATTTTTATTTTTCAAAACATACTTGACATCAATTGCTTCACTTCCAAATGCTTGACGTCATTTTAAGGTATAATTATTATCACAATAATTTTCAAAGTGAAGCCATGTATCAAGTTTCTTAACCAAACACTTTATGTGGTATGTAACAAAATTACAAAATTATTTTTGTTAAAGAAATTTGAAGCTATTTTGTCAAAGTATCAAATATTATAAATACATTCCATATCATGAATATGATATCATATAAAATTTCAAGATCAATAGGCATAATAAGGGATCTATGATATTCAAAAGTATTTCAATATCCAAAATATCAAAATATCCCAAAATTATATATTTCATCAAATATTTTTACTATCATTCTTGACATCAAATAATGACAAAAGTCAAAATCCTCCCACTGATGTCAAGATCCAACCATGTTAGATTTATAAAACTTATAGTAAATTGATCAGCCTCTGGCTCATCTGGTTTCCAGCTAGAAAAGGGGTAGATTTTGTACCTAATTGAGCGAGTCAACCTCGCTAATCTCCCAAATTGGCCTTGTTTTGTTCCTAAGTTAGAATTTGATTAGTTTAATGCATTTTTAGTAGTTTTTAGTTTATTTTGAGTAGAATTACGCTTTTCGTTTCCTTTTGTTGTTTCAGGTTAAAAGTGAAGCTCTTAGAGTCAAGGAAAATGAAGAAAACAGTGGAAAAGCAATTCTGGAAGTTTCGCCTCGTGAAACAGGATCTCGTCTCGCGAGCCTGAAGACCAGCCTGAACAACAGCGACGTCACCCTTTCTGTCTCGCCTCGCGAATCACCATCTCGCATCGCGAGCCTGAAGGCCTGACTGTGCCAGAGATATCACCCCTTCTGTCTCGCCTCGCGAATCACCATCTTGCCTCGCGAGCATTCAAACTCAAGATGGAGCCAAAACTAAATTTCGCCTCGCGAGAGCTTGCTCGCCCCGCGAGCGGGCGAGACCCAGAACTTCTATTTATAGGCTGTTCTAGGGCAGATTGAAGGAACCTTTTGTTCACCACTTGTTTAGATCGCTTTTGAGATACGAATCCTCATTCTCTGGAGCTGCATCTCCCTATTTCTTTTCTTATTTGACAATCATGATGAATTCCAATTGTTTGTGCGTTGTTACAAGCATGAGGAACTAATCCCCTTGTCTAAGGGATCAATGAAACCACCCATGACGGTGTAGCGTTCAATGTGATGTATGTTTCCCTCCTTTACCTCAATTCATGTTTTCCAATTCTGAATTTATTGCGTTGATCATAAGCATGCATGATTGACTAGTTAACGTGATGATGCTTGATAGGCAATTCGCGTTTAGAACTTGAATTGGGATCATTGATTGAATATTGCATGAGAGTGAGTAGGAGATCAGTGCAACCTTATATGGAACAAGATTTAATAGAGTTTGATGATTGGGTTATGAGACCTGGCAAGTAATTAACTCAACCGTTGAATACGTCCCATTGAGCACGATAGTGTCATTAGGAGAATTTGGGGGTCCTGGTTGACATTGCAATTGAACTTAGGAAGGGGATCATCATCACTTGGGTACTATGCATGATTGGGTAGGTGGATTTGTGACCTTAGATGTTTAATACAGATTTTAATTCTCATTTCATGTTATCGCTTCCTACTTTATATCCAATTGAATTGTTGAATTGAATTGTGATCCTATTTTCTCTCTCTTCTCAACCACTTGCTATTACTTGGTCAAATGTATCGAATTTCTTGCAAATTGGTAGAATTGGTAGCCCAATCCCTGTGTCCGACCTCGGTAATTACTTACCGTGTTTATTACTTACGACGATCCGGTACACTTGCCGGTGACTCACCAAGTTTTTGGCACCGTTGCCGGGGATTGGCACAACCAATTTTCCTAATTTTTGGGAAGTTTGATTGTTTGGTTGAGCTATTTTTATTTTTATTTTTCTGTTATTTATTTACTATTATTTCTCTCTACTTCTTTGATTCCACTTGGTCTTGCCTAGTTTTTGTATGCGAGGTACCCTTTCACAAGAGGACTTGCTATTTGATTCGGAGATCACCAAGGCCGAGAGGCGATTAAGGAAAGAAGCCAGGGAGCGAAAGAGGCTTGAAGCAATTAATTTTGAGAGGATGGCCGAAGCAAACCCTCCTCCTCCTCCGTACAAGCCTCTCTTCGAGTACAATCTACCCAATTTGGATGATTGTTGTTCTTCTATCGTGAGGGGCAACCTCAATACAGATTCTTTCGGAGTGGAAGGATGTGTCACAGCCCATATCCGTGAGAATCAATTTGATGGGAGTGGCAAACAAGACCCTCATAGACACATCACTCACTTCCTTGAAGCTCGTGACTTGCAGAAGACAATAGGAGTCCCTCGAGATGAGTTTCACTTGCGGCTATTCCCTCTCTCTCTTAGGGATATCGCTCGCGATTGGTTTGCCTGACTTGGATCGCAACAAGTATCACAATATGGGAGCAATTGGCCCAAAAGTTCCTCATTAAATATTTTCCTCCTCGAGAAAGCGGCACAAGCAAGAGTAATAGTCACATCTTTCGGGAAGACAGAAGATGAATCTTATAATGAAGCTTGGGAGAGGTATAATGTGCTCTTGAGAAGATGTCCTTGGCTTTCTTTGACCCGGTCTCCAAGGTTCAACATTTCTTTAACGGGTTAAGGGGCGCTACGAGATGAATTGTGATGCCCCGGTAGCGGTTCTTTTTCTTATTTATCATTTGAGGATGGATGGGTATTATTGGAGAAGATGTCGAATAATGATTACAACCGTGGTAGGGAAACCTCAAGTGGAGTCGATCTTTGCAACAATAGAAGCCATTCTAGATCAAAATAAACTGTTGAAGATGCAAAATGCGGCATTGTCTGGGAACAAAAGGGTTAATGTAATACACGAAGGAATGCCTCCGGGTTGTGATAATTGTAATGGAGATCATGACATTCAGAGTTGTCCGTTCAACTTCTCTCAAGAACATGTGGACTCATGCCACAATTTCTATGACAACGTGCCCCAGAACAACTATCAGAGGAACAGACAGAATGATTACAGTCAGAATCAGAATAGGGGTTATATGAGGAGAGACCATCCGGGTTTCGCTTGGAGTAATGCTAGTGGTGGTCTAGTCGGGCAACAACAACCTCAACATAATCAGAGGCCAAACTATAGAATCCATCAACGCAATACTCAACAGGCTTTTCCAGGGACTAATCAGTTGCAAACAACAGATGGTGGAAGGCAACCTTGGGAGTTGTCTATAGAAAAGACGAATGCGGCAATTGAGAAGCTGTCAATCAATACAAGCACATCCATTGACAAGTTAGCAGCTCATACAGGGTCGGCAATTCAGAATCTATAGACGTAGATAGCTCAGCTCGCAAAGCAACTAAATGAGCGTCTCCCAAGCACTTTCCCAGGTGATACCGAGAATAACCCTAAGAACCAATGCAATGCCGTAACAACTAGAAGCGGTAGGGTGTTGGGATCTAACAGGGGTGCAACTAGTTCTCAGGAAGCTGAGGCCTCGGAACAACCACATGTTGAGGAAGAGCAACCTAAGAAAGGGGAGTTGGCAAGTGACAAGGCACCGGAGCAAGGGGGAAGGTTAAAACTTGTAGATGAAGAGTTCCGAAGAAAGAAGTGGGTTGAACCCAAAGACCTCCCGCCCTAAATGAAAGTACCATATCCTGAAAGATTGAAGAAGCCTCAACAAGATAAGCAGTTTAATAAATTCCTTGATGTCTTCTGCAAACTTCAAATTAACATTCCATTTGCGGAAGCCTTGGAACAAATGCCATCTTATGCCCGGTTTATGAAGGAGCTTCTCTCCAAGAAGCGGAGAATAGTGGATGAGGAAACGGTTGCTTTGACCGAGGAGTGTAGTGTCATTCTTCAAAGAAAACTACCTCCAAAGTTGAAGGATCCCGGTTCTTTTTCTATACCATGCACCATTGGGGAGATGACTCTAGGAAAGGCGTTGTGTGATCTAGGGGCAAGCATCAACTTGATGCCCCTCTCCATGATGAAGAAGTTGGGGGTCAAAGAAGCCAAAGATACACGGATGTCACTCCAACTAGTCGACCGTTCTATAAAATATCCTTATGGGGTAGTCGAAGATTTGTTAGTGAAGGTGGACAAGTTCATATTTTCGGCGGATTTTGTGGTGCTTGATATGGATGAAGACGCCGAGATCCCTCTCATATTGGGTAGGCCTTTCTTGGCCACTGGGCGTGCCTTGATAGATGTGCAACAAGGGAAACTCACCCTAAGGGTGCAAGATGAGAAAGTAGTCTTCAATGTCTTTGAGGCAATGAAGCACCCCGCTGAGAGGTCGGAGGTGTATCGAGTGGATGTAGTGGACTCAATTGTCAAGGCAAAGGCCACTAGAGAAGCCCATGGTTCTTCACTTGCACAAGTGTTGGTAGAATCCCATGATGATGAATGTGAGGAAGAAGACCCTTTGGGGGATGAGGACTATCTTGAGTGCTTAAATACATGGAAGCTTTACCGAGTCTCCCAAAGGATGAATTTGCAAAGGAGAAGCTCAACAACAAAGGAATGGAAGAAAATAACAAAGCACCGGAGTTGAAGCAACCCCCAACCCACGTAAGGTATGCATTCTTGGGGGAGACTTAAGTCAGGCTCGGGACATTAAACAAGCGCTACTTGGGAGGCAACCCAAGCTAGATATCCTGTATCTTTTTTTTTTCCTGTCATTTTCTCTTCCAAAAAAAAAAAACAGGTTCGCCCCGCGAATCCACAGTGGCCTCGCGAGACAGAAGCCCTGAATCTCAGAGGCTGATAAGCCTCTGGCTTATCTAGTTTTATGACTAGATGAACTAGGGTTTACGTGTCAATTTATTCGAGTTCACTCTCGTTTTCGCCCAAATTTGTCTTGTTTTGTTCCTAAGTTGGACTTTGACTCGTTTTGCGTCTTTTGTGTAGTTTTTAGGTTATTTTGAATAGAATTACGCTTGTGGGTGCTTTTGTTGTTTCAGGTTAAGTAAGTGAAGCTCCGGGAGTCAAGGAAAGCAAAGAAATAGTGGAAATTGAAATTCTGAGACACTCGCCCCGCGAGTGTACTCTCGCCTCGCGAGAGTCCAAGACCAACAAGACAGAGACCATCACGGCCAAGCCGTGATGAATACCACGCCCGTGGCAGTTTAAGGTTTGAAGACTCGCCACAGGCGAAGAAGCTCGCCCGCGAGAGAATGAAGACTTCAAGTCGGAGACCATCACCGCCCGTAGTGATGAAGGTCACGACCTAGAATTGAAGACTCGCCCGCGAGAGGCTGCTCACCTCGCGAGAGTTTAAATTGAAAGCGCCAATTTTAATTCTCGCCTCGAGAGTCTGCTCGCCTCGCGAGCGAGCGCAGATCGAGAATCCTATTTAAAGGCTTTTGCCGGATCCGAGCGGGGGCTTTTAGAAGGCAGTTTTCCACTTAGGTTAGGGCGTGAGTTACGAATTCTTATTTCTCTTTGGAGCTGCGTCTCCTTTTTCTCATGGAGGTTATGTCCGATCGCTTGTCTATGAGCATGAGGAACTAATCCCCGTCGTCGAGGAAACGATGAAGCCACCCGGGCGATGTAAATCCGATATGATGTATGTCTTTCTCCTTTAATTCAATTCTTGTTTTCTAATTCTGATTTGAATGTGTTAATCATACGTGTTGCGTGATTGACTTGTTAACGTGATGAGGCTTAGTCAGCGATTCGCGTTTAGAACTTGAATTAGGATCATCGATCGAATATTGCACGAGAGTGAGTAGGAGATCGGTGCGACCATATAGGGAACACGAATTAACGTAATTCGAGATTAGGATTATGAGACCTAGTAAGTAATTAATCCAATCGTCGAATACGTCCTAATGAGCACGAGTGGATTTAGGAGAATTTAGGGGTCCCGGTTGACATTGTAATTGAACCTAGGGAGGAATTCATCATCACTTGGGTGTACATATTGGGTAGGTGGATTTGTGACCTTGGACATTTTAGTTTTCTGATTTTTAGTTAATTAGTTTATTTAGACTTGTTAATTGAATTTCGATATTAATCTTCTCTCTCAACCACCACCTACGTAACTTGACCGAACGTATCCGACTTCCGCGGATTAGTCGAATTGGTATCCCAATCCTTGAGTTCGACCTCGGTAATTACTTACCGTGTTATTTTTATTACTTACTGACGACCGGTACACTTAGGAGTCACAACAAGTTTTTGGCGCCAATTCTGTGGATTGGCACAACCAATTTTTCTGATTTTAGGGAAGTTTGATTATTTGGTTAAGTTACTTTTATTTTTATTTTTAACTTATTTTTATTTTTATTATTTTCTTTTTATTTTCTACTATCTCTCTACTTCTTTGATTCCACTTGGTCTTGCCTTGTTTTGTATGCGAGGTACACGAAGGAATGCTTCCGGGTTACGAGTATTGTGATGGGAACCATGACACTTGGAGTTGTCCGTTCTACTTCCCTCAAGTATATGTGGAACCATGGCATAATGACGACGTGCCTCGGAACAACTATCGAATCGGAATCGTATTGGGGTGATATGAGTAGAGACCATCCGGATTTCGCTTGGAGTAATGCTGACGATGGTCTAGCCTGGCAGCCACAACCTCAACAGAGTTGGCAACCACAACCTTGGGAGTTGGCTCTTGAGAAGTTGAGTGCGACACTTGAGAAAGTGTCAATCAATACAAACGCAGCCATTGACAAGTTGGCAACTCATACTGGGATGGCACTTGGAATCTAGAGATGAAGATTGCCCAGTTGTCAAAACAACTAAATGAGCCTCTCCTAGACACTCACCCAGGTGAAACCGAGAACCACCCTAAGAACCTATGCGATGCCACAACAACTAGAAGCAGTGGGGTGTTGGGATATGACTGGGATGTAACTAGTTCTCGGGGAGTTGAGGAAGAACTACCACATGTTGAGGAAGAACAACCGGAGGAAAAGGAATTGGCAAGTGTCATGGCCCGGAACAACCACATGTTGAGGAAGAGCAACCTAAGGAAGAGGAGTTGGCAAAGGACAAGGCGCGGAGCAAGGGGGTAGAGAACAAAATGCGGATAAAGTGGTAGAGGATTCCACCATGCTTGCTAAGCAACCTGAAAATAATGCATTGGATAAATATGTTGGCTTGCATGCATGTGTGGACATTGGTAAATTAGACACTCCCACTTGTCTGGCACACTTCCTCGTGAGGACACCATTTGACCCGAGAGGAAGTGAATTCATAATAACAAAGGTCAATGGAATTTTCATACACTGGCTGGGTGGAGTTGATGAAGTCATATTACTGCTATGATCTCCACTTCAATTACCATTTGATCCTGGTGGAAGACCTCACATGATGAGCATCTCTTGGCCTCTGTACCACAGACTATGGGATCCAGGTGGATGCTTCTTAATAAGTCAAGCTCGGGACGTTAAACAAGCGCTTCTTGGGAGGCAACCCAAGCTAGGTATCTCTCTTTTCCTAACTTTTGTTTTGTTTTTGTGTTTGTTTTTTGTGTTCTGTTTTTGTTTGTCGCTCTTGAATAATTTGAGAAGATCAAGAGTTTTTGTATGAAATGTTGTGTCGGCAAGCTTGTTGGATTTTGATTAGATTGAGCGTAGATTGATTGCATGAATTATTTGACCATTAATGATTTCCCCCTAGGTTCTAATAATAGAAAAGTTTATCCCCACTTAAAAATTGAAAACTGAACTTTGAGAACTTTGTTGTGATTACTTGATTTATGATAAGTTTGGGGTGAGGGGGGTGCACACACTAGGAATCGTATCTCGGTCAAACAATTTGCAAAATGTCCAGGTGAGGATTTGAGCCTCCAACTCTGTTTTTGAATGTGTGAATCATTGTTAAGTTGCACTTTCCCGAATTTGCTTGAATCTCTTTATGGTTTGCATGATTATGTGTTGCATCAAATGATTTAGGCGATTTTCTTTGAAATAACTACTTGGCCTGAAAAGAACCATCCCTAATGCATGTTCCCTAGTTAGCCAAATTGAGCCCAATTGACCTATTGTTTCTTGATGACCCTACATTACGAGCCAAAATCTGAAAAAAAAAAACATGTTAACCCAATCTTAGGATTAGGAGAGCATGTAAATGAGCAAGAGAAAGGTTGTGAGAAACTAAGTTTGGGGTGGCTACGAGGTGATATGTCATATTGGGGTGAGAAAAAGAAAATAAAGGTTGAAACCCAAGGCGAAAAAAAAAAAAAATTTGCCAAAGGTAAAGGGGCAGAACAAAAAGATTAGCAAGGAAAAGGCTGTAGTCACCCGATACAAAAAGAAAAATGGAAAAAGGAATTTAAGTGGAAATGTGTTTAATGCTCATGCTCTCTTAGTTCCTAGGGACTTAAGCCTAAATATCCTTCATTATCCTACCTTGAGCCAGGCCCCATTACAACCTTTAAAAGACCTTCTGATGTTGCATGCATGTTTTCGTGGGAACCATTTTTGAGATGAAAATCAAATTCATGGGAAGTGCTCTTGATAAGTGAAATTGAGTGAAAAAGTCGATAACCTAGACAAACTTGAGCGAATGAGTGAAATTTTACATACCCTTGTGAGGAAGGCAGTTGTTTGAAATTGGTGATCTTCCTTTTGTGTGTGACCCTGATCCTCAACTTAGACTAATGATTGCATGAATGATGAAGTTCTCAATGGTTTAAAGTAAATGAATGTGGGGATTGCATTGATGTAGGGGGAGATCATTGGGGAAAAAACTGTTTTGTAAAGTTGCATTAAATTTGTGCGAAATCGATTGATTCCTTTAGGCTTGCCAAGTCTTGAGTCGTTTTTGAGTTTTAAGCTTGCTTGGGGACAAACAAGGTTTAAGTTTGGGGTATTTTGATAAGCCTCTGGCTTATCTAGTTTTATGACTAGATGAACTAGGGTTTACGTGTCAATTTATTCGAGTTCACTCTCGTTTTCGCCCAAATTTGTCTTGTTTTGTTCCTAAGTTGGACTTTGACTCGTTTTTGCGTCTTTTGTGTAGTTTTTAGGTTATTTTGAATAGAATTACGCTTGTGGGTGCTTTTGTTGTTTCAGGTTAAGTAAGTGAAGCTCAGGAGTCAAGGAAAGCAAAGAAATAGTGGAAATTGAAATTCTGAGACACTCGCCCCGCGAGTGTACTCTCGCCTCGCGAGTGTACTCTCGCCTTGCGAGAGTCTGAAGACCAGCAAGACAGAGACCATCACGGCCAAGCCGTGATGAATACCACGCCCGTGGCAGTTTAAGGTTTGAAGACTCGCCCGCGAGAAGAAGCTCGCCCGCGAGAGAATGAAGACTTCGAAGTCGAGACCATCACTGCCCAGTAGTGATGAAGGTCACAGCCTAGACTTGAAGACTCGCCCCGCGAGAGGCAGCTCGCCTCGCGAGAGTTTAAATTGAATGCGCCAATTTTAATTCTCGCCTCAGAGAGTCTGCTTTCGCCTCATGAGCGAGCGCAGATCGAGAATCCTATTTAAAGGCTTTTGCGGATCCGAACGGGGGGGCTTTTAGAAGGCAGTTTTCCACTTAGGTTAGGGCAGTAGTTACGAATTCTTATTTCTCTTTGGAGCTGCGTCTCCCTTTTTCTCATGGAGGTTATGTCCGATCGCTTGTCTATGAGCATGAGGAACTAATCCCCGTCGTCCGAGGGAACGATGAAGCCACCCAGGGCGATGTAAATCCGATATGATGTATGTCTTTCTCCTTTAATTCAATTCTTGTTTTCTAATTCTGATTTGAATGTGTTAATCATACGTGTTGCGTGATTGACTTGTTAACGTGATGAGGCTTAGTCAGCGATTCGCGTTTAGAACTTGAATTAGGATCATCGATCGAATATTGCGAGTGAGTAGTAGGAGATCGGTGCGACCATATAGTGAACTCTAATTAAAATATTTCGAGATTAGGATTATTAGACCTAGTAAGTATTTAATCCAATCGTCGAATACGTCCTAATGAGCACGAGAGTGGATTTAGGAGAATTTAGGGGTCCCGGTTGACATTGTAATTGAACCTAGGGAGGAATTCATCATCACTTGGGTGTACATATTGGGTAGGTGGATTTGTGACCTTGGACATTTTAGTTTTCTAATTTTTAGTTAATTAGTTTATTTAGACTTGTTAATTGAATTTCGATATTAATCTTCTCTCTCTCAACCACCTTCTGTAACTTGACCGAACGTATCTGACTTCCCGCGGATTAGTCGAATTGGTATCCCAATCCTTGAGTTCGACCTCGGTAATTACTTACCGTGTTATTTTTATTACTTGCGACGACCCGGTACACTTGCCGGAGTCACAACAGAGGCTTGCTCACGCTTCTGTCTCGCGTCGCGAGAGCCACTTTCGCCTCGCGAATCTGGGCATCATCAGCTGTAGGGATTCTTGATTCACCTCGCGTGCTATTACTCACCTCGCGATTCTGAAAACTTAATGGGCAGTGCTTGAAGTTGTTCCATGAGAGCTCGGTACCTGAGGATGCAACCGTAGAAGAGCTTTCCTTGGAAGCGCCCACCTACACTACAACTTGATCAGGGAGCACCTTCTCCTTTCCCTCACTCTTATTTTATATTTATGTTCTTTCATTGAGGACAATGTATGCCTTAAGTGTGGGGGAGGGAACCAATTGCATTGCTTTGTTTTTGTTTTCTTTCCCTTTTTCCACTTGTTTTTGAATTTTGCTCTTGAATAATTTGAGAAGATCAAGAGTATGTGTGTGAGTGTTGTGTCGGTAAGCTTGGTGGATTTTAATTAAATTTAGCATAGATTTACTGCATGAATTATGTTGACCATTGATGATTTCCCCCTAGATTCTGAAAATCGAAAATTTGATCCCCATGTGAAAAATTGAAAATTGAACTTTGAGAGATTTTATTGTGATTGCTTGATTTATGACAAGTTTGGGGTGAAGGGGTACACACACTAGGAATTGTATCTCGGTCAAACAATTTGAAAAAATGTCCAGGTGAGAATTTTAGCCTCCAACATGTTCTTAATTGTGTGAATCGCTTTTAAGCTGCACTTTATCGGATTTGCTTGAATCTGTGCATGGTTTGCATATTTATATGTTGCATCAAATGATCTAGGCAATTTTTCTTTGAAATAACTACTAGGCCATAAATTGAACCAACCTTGATGAATGATCCCTAGTTAGCCACATTGAGCCTTGAAGCCTATTGTTCTTGATGACCTTACATTACAAGCCATTAACTCAGAAAAACCATGATTTTCCCCTATCCTAGGATTTAGGAGAGCATGGAATTTTAGCTTTGTGAGTGTTGTTGTGGAACTAAGTTTGGGGTGGCTACAAGTTCATGAATCATAGTTGAGAAAAAGAAAAGCAAAATTAAAGGCCGAAGGCTTAAAAAAAAGAAGTGTGATGAAAAGTATTGAATATATGCCAAAAAGGGCAAAGTGAAAAAGTATAAAAAGGAAGAGGTTTGTAGCCACCCAATGCAAGGAATAGAAGAATAATATGAGAGTAAATTCAATTGTTGCAATGGTAGTTCCTGCTCTCATTGATCCTAGGGACTAAGCCTCTATCCTTTGAATATCTTACCTTGAGCCAGGCCTCACTACAACCTATGAAAGACCTTTTGATGATGCATACATATTTTTGTGGGAACTTTGTTGAGATGAAAATCAAATTCATGGGAAGTATTCTTGAAATGCGAGATTGAGTGAAAAGTTGGTAGCTTAGACAAATTGAGCGAATGAGTGAAATATTAAATGCCCTTGTGAGGAAGGCAATTGTTTGAATTTGGTGATCTCCCTTTGGTGTGCCACTTGGATCCTCAACTCAGACACTGATTGCATGAATGATGGAATTCTCAATTGTTTAGAGTAAATGAATGTGGGGATTACATTGTTGCAAAGGGGGAAAACATTGAAGAAAAATTGTTGTGTTAAATTGCATGAAATTTGTGCAAAAAATTGATTGAATCCTTTAAGCTTGCCAAGTGTTGAGTCTTTTTGAGTTTTAGCTTGCTTGGGGACAAGCAAGGTTTAAGTTTGGGGTGTTTTGATAAGCCTCTGGCTCATCTAGTTTCCATCTAGAAAAGGGGTAGATTTTGTACCTAAATGGGCGAGTCAACCTCTCTAATCTCCCAAATTGGCCTTGTTTTGTTTCTAAGTTAGAATTTGATTCGTTTAATGCATTTTTAGTAGTTTTTAGTTTATTTTGAGTAGAATTATACTTTTCGTTTCCTTTTGTTGTTTCAGGTTAAAAGTGAAGCTCTTAGAATCAAGGAAAATGAAGAAAACAGTGGAAAAACAATTCTGGAAGTTTCGCCTCGCGAAACAGGATCTCGCCTCGCGAGCCTGAAGACCATCCTGAACAGCAACAGTCACCCTTTCTGTCTCGCCCGCAAGCTCGAAGGGCTCGATCGTGCCAGAGATGTTACCCCTTTTGTCTCGCCTCGCGAATCACCATCTCGCCTCGCGAGCATTCAAACTCAAGATGGAGCCAAAACTGAATTTCGCTTCGCGAGAGCTTGCTCGCCCCGCGAGCGGGCGAGACCCAGAACTTCTATTTATAGGCTGTTCTAGGGCAGATTGAAGGAACCTTTTGTTCACCACTTGTTTGGACCGCTTTTGAGATACGAATCCTCATTCTCTGGAGCTGCGTCTCCCTATTTCTTTTCTTATTTGACAATCATGATGAATTCCAATTGTTTGTGCGTTGTTACAAGCATGAGGAACTAATCCCCTCGTCTAAGGGATCAATGAAACCACCCATGGCGGTGTAGCGTTCAATGTCATGTATGTTTCCCTCCTTTACCTCAATTCATGTTTTCCAATTATGAATTTATTGCGTTGATCATAAGCATGCATGATTGACTAGTTAACGTGATGAAGCTTGATAGGCAATTCGCGTTTAGAACTTGAATTGGGATCATTGATTGAATATTGCACGAGAGTGAGTAGGAGATCAATGCAGCCTTATAGGGAACAACATTTAATAGAGTTTGATGATTGGGTTATGAGACCTAGCAAGTGATTAACTCAACCGTTGAATACGTCCTATTGAGCACGATAGTGTCATTAGGAGAATTTGGGGGTCCTAGTTGACATTGCAATTGAACTTAGGAAGGGGATCATCATCACTTGGGTACTATGCATGATTGGGTAGGTGGATTTGTGACCTTAGATGTTTAATACAGATTTTAATTCTCATTTCATCTTATCGCTTCCTACTTTATATCCAATTGAATTGTTGAATTGAATTGTGATCCTATTTTCTCTCTCTTCTCAACCACTTGCTATTACTTGGTCAAACGTATCTAATTTCTTGCAAATTGGTAGAATCGGTAGCCCAATATAATGATAGCAAACATGACACTAATCAATAAAAAAAAAATACAGCTACCCAATATGTGTCTTAATAATTAAATCACAATCACATGTATCATCCAAATATCCTTGATCAAAATTAACATAGATACATAGTGACGACAAGCTTGATACATTATGATGTGCATCATAATTCAATAAATTTCATTAGTCAATAACCTAACCAAAAGAGTAAGGTTTAAAAAACACAAGTCTCTTTCATGACAAAAAAGGTAAGCACTTGAAACCGTTATTTCTTTCTTTTCAAAATTTATGATAGCAAAATATATTTTTCTCACACACATGTCTTTTAAAAAATGGAAATGTTCCTGCTCCATAACAAAATAAGCAACATAGTTGTTATTTAAAAAAGATTGTTGTGCAAAACTTGAAATGCGTTAAGCTAAGAAACAAGGCAAGACATAACTTCAACTTAAATCAAGCTATTTTGAAGCCAACATAACAACACATTCCCTTTTGGACAGAACGTGCAACCAAGGTCGTAACCACAGTCAGAACCTCAGATGAGTTAATCATTGAGCATATACTAGGTTCGGAAAATTGTCTCCTTTGGGCTGACAAATCCCCTAGACCAATGCACCTCCATTAACTTCATCCATAATCTTTGATAATGAGTTAATCAATGAGCACACACTAGGTTTAGAAATATATCTCCCCTTGGCAGACAAAACTTCCTTGACCAAAGTGCACCTCCAATAACTTTATCCACAATCATCGATAATAAGTTACTCAATGAGCATACACCAGGTTTATAAATCTATCCCTTTGGGCAAACAAATCTCCTAGACCAGTGGACCTCCAATAACTTTATCCACAATCATCGATAATAAGTTACTCAATGAGCATACACCAGGTTCATAAATCTATCCCCTTTGGACGACATGATCTCCTAGACCAGTGCACCTCCAATAACTTTATCGCAAATCACCTACTAATCATGACATACAATAACCCCCTTTGGGCAATCAATTGCATGTAAAACCAGTACATTCCTCTAATGATAAAAAAGAAATTCCACCAATTAATAATGAGTAATCCCACGTTGGCGGTAATTACCCATTATAATCAATGAAATACTTTTATCCAGGAATCAATTTATCTTGCCCTCAACCATGATACAATCCATAAGAAGGTGCATCAGCAATTAACACCTCTACTGATCATGAATTTAAATCCAATAGCATTCCAAGTTTTGAACTACAACAATCCAAATAGGAGCTCATAATTAAATAAATTGGCACTTTACAACATATGATATATGCTAAAAGTATTAATTTTAATAGCATCAATCAAGCACATACATATCATGCACACATTTAGATTATGATATATTCTCTTTCCAGTATATTATTTTTCTAAATATCAACTGGAATAATAAATAAACTAGATCCCTTTTTTTTAATAGAGATATTTACGCAGAGGGAAAAAAATTAATATACCAAAATCACATTTAAACAATGGGTCGCAATTCAAGAGGAAACACTTATAATAGCTCCCACATGTTCCACAATCTCCAATTTAATTATAGTAATAACCATGAAAAGTTATAACATAACATAAATAATTAAATTCTCAAAAGGAAACAAAATACGTGCGTAAGTACCAATTTAATCATCCAATGGATATTCAAGGCATAATTATTTAAGGCTTTCCAAAATGGATATTATCTCACTTGTGATATCACATAAACATGAAATAACCAAAGTTAACACAAGAATGAGGGGTTGAATTGTATTTACCAATTTTTTTGGTTACTTAAAAAGATTTTAGCAGGCACAACAAGCAGAACTTAGATTAGAGAAAATCTGACGAGTGATACGTCTAATATTCAGACAGGATACGCAAGCAAACAAAGAAGAGTAAAACAGAGTTTGATATTCACAATATTAACTCCCCAAGTTAAAAGCTTGAACAAAATAATACTTAAGCAAAATAAAGAGATAAGGGAAGAGGAATATCACTAAAGAGTTTTATCTTGGTTCACCCCCAAAATCCACGGGGCTACGTCCAGTTTCTTGGTAGCACCAAGTTTCCACTATAACTGAGTAAATTACAGTACAAGTATTCTTTGCACACCTAGCCTCTTCAGGCTTAAAACTCAAACCAGTATTCTTTGCACACCTAACCTCTTCAGTCTCAACACTCAAACAAGTATTCTTTGCACACCTAGCCTCTTCAGGCTCAACACACAAGGAATATAAAGGTTTTGTGTAATTAATACATCTTGCAAGCCTTTCTGATCACACTCAAGGAGTGGAATAAATATGAAGTGTGAAAGACTTCGAATTAATATCAAATGATTGAAGGTGTATTCAATGAAAGAATGAAGAAGTTAATGAGGAGAGTAAATGCTTCGCTTCAGTGTTCTTAATAATATTCAACTTCTTGTTTTCATCTTCATTGTTCGATCTATTTAAAGGCTTCAATCAAGAGATTCGTTTAGACACAGCCTTGTAAAATGTGTTCTTTTGATTTGAGCTTCTGAGATACCATTAATGTCAAAGAGTCATTCTGCATAAACATTAAATGCTTGGGAACGTTTAGCTTTGACAAGGTTGTCCAAGAGTACATTTTAATCTGAATCAACTGTTATATCAGAGTAAGCAGCAACAGGCTTCTTGTACTTGCAGCAGAGAGCTTTCCTCTTTTAGTACAACAGTCGGTTCACTTTCAAGAAAGCACTTTTACTTTGTACTAAAACATCAAAAAGGTTACTGCTGTGGTACGAAGATTGCCTGTTTATTCCTTAAAACCTTGAAACAAACGTTCTTTATCCTTTGAGCTATTGTCCAGAGGTCTTCGAGATCCTTAAGGAAGGCATTTGATATGAATAAGATGACTTGGACTTCATTTCTGACAAACTGACATTATACTAGAGTTGGAAAATCAGATGGGTGAGAAGTAATCAGAAATCAGACGAGTGCTCAAGCAGTCCAAAAACTAGCCAGGTGATCATGCAGTCCAAAACTAGACGGGTGATCATGCAGTCCAAAACTAGGATCACGCAGTCCAAAACTAGACGGGTGATCATGTTGTCCAAAACTAGATGGGTGCTAGCTTATTCCAAAAGTCAGACGGGTGATCAACCTAGGCTGTTTCAGATAGATGCTTCTTGCCATGTCATCAAGTAAACTCAGATCTTGATAGCACGTTGGCTTGGTATTTGACTAAAGCAGACGAGTGGTTTTCAGACAGGTCTTATAAACCGAGCTCTACTGAAAATCGGGCAGTCGGAAATATACGAGTGACCTTAAATCTAATTTTCTGCGTACTTATAAGATTTGTCAGTAATTTCATAAGGTTCAATATTACCATACTTAATCTATTTGGAATCATCAAAACTTAGAGAATTTACACATTGAATGTATTTCAGAGTTATGAGGTCTCAACATTCTCCACATTTTTTATGATGACAAATAATTTTTGCTGATTTTATTGAACATCAAAAAGCAATAAGAGAAATTTCATAAGTTATAATTTTTAATGCCCCCCTTAGTTTATGCATCAGATAAACAAATATTTAGAGCAAATTGTATCAGAGCAACCATAACTTTTGTAACAGAAAAACACAAAGTCAGAACTAATTTTATTATTTTTCTATTATATTTTCTATTTTCCTCCCTTTTGGCATAATCAAAAGCAAGTCAGACAGATATATTAAGACAGATAGCCAAAATCAATACCAAAAAACAATTCATTTCATATAATCAGAGTCAGAAGTGTTACAAGTGATAAACATCACTGACTAGAACATTGCATGACTCAAGAGGAAAAAAAAAAGACTAAGTCCTAAGATCTAAGAACTAGGGCCTCCTAGGCTTTTGAAGAAAGCTTCCATCATCTTCTGCATTGCTTGCTACTGAGCTAACATATAAGCTTGAAATGCAGCTTGCTGAGCAATTGCTTCATCCTATCTTTGAATAACAAATCCGCAAACTTGAAGATGTTTCATCTAGCCTCGATGGGCAGTAGGATCAAAAACAACTACAGCAAAGAGAGTCTTTGTAGCCATTGCGATTGCAGATGCGGATGGAGGAAGTGGATTAGAAGGAGGAGTAGGAGGTAACTCTTCAATGATAATGTGGTCCTCGGGCCGAGGGTCCGGAAAAACATTGATTGTAAAAATTGAAGGGGAAAAAGGATAGAAAGCATAGGCTTGGCTACCTCCTGGTTGGAATTGTTTTCTTCTCTTCTTCGGATACTCTAAAGCTAGAGCCACATCTCCAAAGAGATGTCTCTCGACTTTTTAGAAACTTGTGACGGGTCTCTGTAGTGAACATCCTCAGTCTGGAGTCAGAGATTACTTTGAGCTCAGTAGAGGGTCTCATGAAGATGTGAAGATTGAAGAGCCATTTGTTTACCGATTTTTGTTTTCTGGTAAGCTTAACAAGCTACCTTTCAGCTTCAAGTGAAGCAATGACATCCAAGTCTTTGCTGTTGAGAAAATTTGAGCAAGACTCGTCTGTGATAGATAACGAGTGGTTCTGGAAGATAGGTGATATGGAGGTAAAGTGGCTAAAGGGAGTGGATTGTGTCTTGTTTCAGAGAATAAATCTGGAAAGATTATTCTCAGAGGGACGTGGTTCTGGTTTCTGATGTAATCAGCAGTTTGTATTTTGGGTGAAGGTGGAGAAGTGAGATTGTCAAAATAATCAAAGTCATTGACATCCTTAATGAGAAGAATGTCCGAATGATGAGATGTTTGATGTGTGGAAGTATCAGACATGTGAGTTTTTGATATGGTAGGATTAGGTTTAGAAGAGTGATGGATGGGTGATGTGTGTGAAGGAGTTGGAATTTTTGGTGAAGAAGGTGGAGTAGGGGTGTTTTGTTGTGGTTGAGGTGATGGTGTTCTTTGTAGTGGTGGTGTTGGTGCTCTTTGTGGAGACAAAGTGGCAATGGTGATGATGGTTGTGGAATGGAGGTTGTTGTGGTCATTTGGTTGAGATTGAAATGAGGATTCTCTTTGAGGTGAGGGTGATGGTGATGGAGTAGAAGGTAATACCAATTTCCTTCTTGTCACACAGTGGTCCTCCTTTTCTTAGGGATCATTGTCTCTTCTAATTGAGACTCTCCGCTCCAACCGCTTCTCTTCCTCTTGAAGACTTTTGTTAAACTCGGTGCACTAGGAGCATAAGCGAAGAACTTGCTCGGAGGATTCAAAGAAATGTGCTCAACAACCCGAGAGACATCAGCACCATCTTGAAACATAGAAGCTTCAACAATTGAGAGAGTAACTTTACTCTTCTTCCTTTGAAGTTGATACCTTTCTTCTTCAACAAAGTTACTCAAAAGGTTCAGCCTTAACTCCTTGGAATGCTCGGCCTTTCACTGGCAAAAGGCGAGGAAAATGCTTCAACAATTGAAGGTCCCGCATTTGGTTGAAGTTGAATTTTCACTAAAGACAGGGTCTTTAAGGTTATCTGTCTGAGAGATCAGCATGGAAAGCTTGTGACACGTTGTTCAAAGAGTTGGCTCAAGATTCTTGTCGAAGCATGCCATAGGGGATATCCACCCTTGACTTCCCTTTATGAGTTTCAACATGTGTCCAAAATTAAATCTATGATATCTATCTTGATTCTTTGGACTAAGTGGTAGATAGCAAATTTTTCTATCTTACTCACATGATCCTTAGAACCAGTTTTAGGTATCACACAATTAATTAGAAGAACATGAAGAAATCTTGCCTTTGGAGTTAAGAACTTTGAATCAAAGTCCTTTGGCTTGGGAACTCCATAGAGTACAAGGTTCACAAATTGCTTCGCCACCTTGATTCTTCACCCGGCTTTTGTAATAGGCTGCTCCTCTTCTAGGGCACTTAGTCACTTCGAGTGACTCATGGGTGATGAAGACATGGTCTTCATCAACATCACCAGAGATCATGAAGGTTGTCTTGTCCTTGGTGATTTTAGAGTTTTTCCATAAGTCCCTTACCAAGGAAGGATAGACATCTTCCATAATCTGGAAGAATGGTAGCCACCCAGCATGTGCAATTTCTGCCTTGATATCTAGTCCTTTGTTTTTCAACTCAGAGAAGTCAGGGATCCTTCCAGGATGCACTTTCTTTAGTTCTGTTAAAGAAAGTCTGGATCTTTCAGCAACGTCTTCAAGAAAACTTTTGGGTGCCATTGTTTCAGAGGAGAAGATTTTTAGGGTTTGGGAAGGAAGGGTTTCGAAGAGATGAAGACGAAGAGAGTTCAGAGAAAGATTGTGAGCAAGAGACTTTGAGTGGGTAGTTTTGAAACGACACGAATTCCTTTTGTTAAAACACTTTAGTGTTTTTTGCGTAGGGAAAGAGGAAAGAGAGATTATTGCTATAAATAGTAATAAATTTGAAAAGATAGTTGTAAATTAAATGAAACGTTTTTTAGAAAAGGAGGAAAAAAATACAATGTACACGTGTCTCAGTCAAGGTTTAGTACTAAGTGCTTTTAGCCACGTTATCAGATGCTTAGCTTAAAATAGACGAGTCAAATGGACATAAAATTTAGACAGTAAAATTTTCAGACATATCGCAAGCACTCATTCAAAAACATTATGCATATTATGATTCCTTTTGATAAAAACAAATCTATCTTCACTTAAGGGTTTTGTAAAGATATCCGCCCACCGATATTCAAGTGGTTACAAACTTAATTTCAAAAACACCCTTTTGAACATAATCTCTAATAAAATGATGATTAATTTCTATATGTTTTGCTCTAAAATTCTGTATGGGATTCTTAGACAGATTAATAGCACTAGTATTATCACATCAAACAGGTATATTATGCTCAAACATTGAATAGTCCTCAACTTGATATTTTACCCAAAGCAGTTGTGAACAAGAATCGCTGCAGATATATACTCGCATTCAAGAGTTGATAGAACAATGATACTTTGTCTTTTGCTTGACCGAGAGATCATATTTGCTCCAATGAAGTGACATCCTCCACTCGGTACTTTTTCTATCAATTCTATCTCCAGCAAAATCAGTATCACAGAATCCAACTAACCTGAAATCTTCAGCTTTCTTATATAATAGACCAAGGTTAGTGGTTCCAATCAAATATCTGAAAATTCTTTTAACAGCCTTATGGTGAGATTCTTTAGGGTCCGATTGAAATCTAGCACAAAGACAAACACCGAATTGAATATCGTGTCCGCTAGCGATTAAATATAAAAGAGATCCAATCATGCCTCGTAGATAGTTTCGTCTACCTTTTTCCCTTCCTCATCCTTGTTTAGAACAATTGATGGATGCATAGGAGTACTCATAGGCTTTGAATTTTCCATTTTGTACTTTTTTGCAAGTTTCTTGGTGTATTTTCGTTGATGAATATATATTCCATCACTTGCCCGTTTATTTGAAGACCAAGGAAGAACTTCAGCTCTCCCATCATGCTCATTTCAAATTCATTCTGCATCAACTCGGAACTATTTGCAGAGTTTTTCATCAAGAGCACCAAATATAATATCATCAACATAAATATGTACTACTATGAAGTCTTTCTTTGAGCATTTCTTAAAAAGTGTAGTGTCTACTTTACCTCCAATGAAATTATTTTCCATTAGATATGTGCTTAGCCTATCATACCAAGCTCTTGGAGCTTGTTGGAGTCCATATAAAGCTTTCTTAAGCTTATAGACATGGTGATGATTTTTAGAGTCCTCAAAACCATGAGGTTGCTTCACATACACTTCTTCCTCAATTATTCCATTTAGGAATGCACTTTTAACATCTATTTGATAAAGAGTTATATCATGTTGAGCAGCATATGACATGAGAATTCTAATTGCTTCTAATCTAGCTACAGGTGCAAAAGTTTCAGTAAAATCAATACCTTCTTGTTGATTATAACCTTGAGCAACTAATCTTGTTTTGTTTCTTACCACTTTTCCATCTTCATCCAGTTTGTTTCTAAATACCCATATGGTTCCAACAACAGATTTCTCCTTGAGTTTAGAAACTAGAGTCCATACATCATTTCTCTTGAACTGATTTAGTTCTTCTTGCATGGCTAGAATCCAACTTTCATCTTGCAAGGCTTCTTCAATCTTTTTAGGTTCCAAATCTGATATGAAGGTCATGTGGTTGTTTTCGTTGAAAGCAGATCTGGTTCTAACTCCTTGAGATGGACTTCCAATAATAAGATCTTCTGGATGATAGGTCTTGAATATCCAATCTTTCTTTAAATTCTGAGTTTCAGACGCATCATCATTTGTCTGAATTTCAGATACTTCTACTTTTGGCTTGTCTGAAGATTCTTCCACTGCAGGATTAAGTTCAATACCCGCAACATCCTCTTCTAGATCCGATAGTTCCCTACCAGTCTTCAAACCATCATTAAACTTTACATCAATTGATTCTTCTACAAGTGAAGTTCTAGAGTTCAAGATTCTAAACGCTTGAGACATTTCAGAATATCCCAGGAAGAGGCCTTTATCTACTGGTGAGTCAAATGTGCCACGATGATCTTTTGTATTAAGAATATAACATTCACCTCCAAAAGCATGAAAATATGATATGTGGGGTTTTCTACCTTTCCACAATTCTTAAGGAGTCTTATTTATGATAGGACTAATCGGTATTCCGTTTTGCACATAACAAGCAAGGAGTTAATGGTTTACGCTGTATACTTAGGAAGATTATTTTCATTTAGCATTGTTCTTCCCATCTCCCCAAGAGATATGTTCTTTCTCTCAACCACTCCATTTTGCTGTGGAGTTCTAGGGTGCAGAGAAATTGTGAGAAATACCATTTTCTCAGACAGCTTTGAATTGCTCATTTTCAAATTCTCTTCCATGATCACTTCTAACAAAGTAAATACGAAACCTTGCTCATTATGTACTCTCTTACCGAATCTGTAAAGACCTTATAAGACTCATCCTTGTGTGTTAAGAAGAGTACCCATGTAAATCTAGAATAGTCATCAACTATGACAAAACCATATTTCTTTCCACCTAGTCTAGCTACATCGACCGGTCCAAACAGATCCATGTAAACGATTTGCAAAGGTCTAGAGGAAGTGACTTTTTTTCTTATATTTGAAACTTTGATTTTACTTGTTTACCTCTTTGACATGCATCACACATAATATCTTTCTTAAAGGAAATATCGAGCAATCCTTTCACAAGGTTATGCTTTTTCAATTTAGAAATTTGTTTCATACTAACATGTCCTAGTTTTTTATTCCATAGCCATTTTTCATCCTCTTTAGACCTAAAGCATGTTACACTTTGATCCGAAAGTTCGGATAGGTCAATCTTATACAGATTGTTTTGCCTTTTAGCGTAAAAAAAATGGTCTTTCCACTATTGTCATTGACTATGCATGCATCTTTTGAAAAGATACGAAAATTTACTATCACATAATTGACTTATGCTAAGCAGAT
>CM061070.1:125531855-125563855 GCA_030762895.1 Sophora flavescens
CCTCTTTGTGGCTGAAAGACTTTGTAAGCCTTGGATGATGTGCTGTAGCCTATGAAGATGCCTTGTATTGCCTTCTTGTCTAGTTTATCACGCTTAACCTGAGGAACATAGGTGAAGCACAAACAACCAAACACTTTAAGGAAGTTTAGAGATGGTTTATATCCATACCAAGCTTCGAATGGTGTCTGATTCTTCACCGCCTTTGTGGGAAGCCTATTCTGAAGGAAAACTGTTGTATTTGCCGCCTCTGCCCAGAATTGCTTTGGTAGGTTTTTCTCGTGTAGCATGCATCTTGTCATCTCCAGTATGTATCTATTTCTTCTCTCACTAACTCCATTTTGTTGTGGAGTGTAGGGAGTAGTAAGCTGGTGTTCAATGCCCGCTTCCTCGCAAAATAGATTGAATACTTCTGAGGTATATTCTTTTTCATTATCTGACCTTAGAACTTGAATGTTGCAGCCACTTTGGTTTTCCACCATTTTCTTGAACTTCCAAAACACTCCAGCCACTTCTGATTTGAATTTTAAGAAAAAAATCCAGCAAAATCTTGTAAAATCATCAATGAAGGCAATATAGTAAAGGCTACCTTTGAGAGAGGGTGTTCTTTGTGGTCCTGCCAAATCAGTGTGGATCAATTGAAGCTTGTGTTGCTCTCCAAGCTGTTTTTGGAAATGGTTTCCTGTATTGCTTTCCATATTGACATGCTTGGCAGTGAGGAAGATGATCTTCTAAAACAGGTAAATCTCTCACTAATTTCTTTGTTTGAAGCAGTAGTAATCCTTGATGATGATAATGACCGAGCCTCTTGTGCCATATCTCTGTGACACTTTCTTTGGTAGGAAAGGCAGCTTGCTCCTCCTCTAATGGATTAAGTGTGAAACTCTTTCCTCTCATCTTGACTTTGAACATCTCTTGACCAGATGCATCCTTTATCAAGCAGTATTTGTCTTCAAAATGTACTTTGAAACCTTTCTATATCAACTGACCAACACTTAACAGATTTTGGTCAATTTATGGAACATAAATAACATCGAGAGATCAGTTTTGTACCGAACAACTTGCAATTGCAATGGTGCCTTTTCCCTTGATCGCTATATGTTGTCCATTACCAATTCGACTTTTGAAGTCTCTGTGGTTCTTAGTTCTTCGAACAGCTCCTTGTCATAAGTCATATAGTTAGTGCAACCACTGTCAATTAACCAACTCTCACTTGAACCATTGCCTGAGAAGCAAGTGGCAACAAAGAGCTGATCCTCCTCCTCTTGATCGGCAACTTGAGCATCCGCTTCTTGCCGCTGAATTTTACTTTTGCAAATTACAGACCTCATGCCCAAGTTGGTTACACTTGCTGCATTTTGCATCAGGTCTCCTCCAACATTTGAAAGAAGGATGACCCTTTTTCCCACAATGTTGGCATGGAGGATAATTTCACTTAGAACCTCCGGTCTTGTTCTTGTTATTGTTCGTTGTAGCATTGCTGCTTGATGTAGCATCGCCACTTGTAGCAAAATTTTTCTTGTTCTTCTTTTTCCTCATTTTCCCTCCTTCGTGATGTTTAGCTGGTAGTGCTCCTTCAACAACTCCTCCTTGCCTCATGACCCTTCTCTGCTCTTGTGCCTGTAAAGCATTCACGAGCTCTGCCAAAGTAATATTGGACAGATCCTTGGTGTTCTCCAAGGTTGTAATGGTTGCCTCAAACTTTTCAGGCACCGTTACTAGGATTTTTTGAACAATCCTTGAGTCGGGTAGATCTGAACCGAGCAGCCTTACCTTATTGGCAATGCTTAGAAGTTTCTCAGAATACTCTTTTATGGTTTCTGACTCCTTCATTTTCTGCAGTTCAAAATCTCTGATCAAATTCAGCACTTGCATCCCTCTGATCCTATCATCTCCTTCATACTCTGTTTTGAGATAGTCCCAGATTGCTTTTGTTGATTTGAGTGACATGATTCGGATGAGGATAGTTGATGAAACAGCAGCAAATAAACACGCCTTAGCTTTTGATTTCCTCGTTTTTCTATCCTTGTGATTCTTGATCTGGGCCATTGTGGGATTGGCTGGCAAAGGAGGAACTTCGTAATCCTCTTCTACAGCTTCCCAAAGATCAAGTGCATCCAGGTAGGTCTCCATTCTCACAGCCCAAATGTGATAATTTTCTCCATCAAACACCGGAGGAGCAATTGGTGAAAAACTAGCTTCTGCATCCATCTCAGACTCCCACAGGTTCCTTAAGAAGAAAGCTCTAGATACCAATTTGTTGTTTTTTGTAAAGTTGCAGTAGAAAACTCAAAACTTTGAAGGAAGGAATAGAAGTTTTTTTTTGGGAAAGAGAGAACTTCTTTTTCATTGAAGGCAGTACATACATTTAAAGACTTGAAAAATAACTAACCACTAAGCATCATGTCATAACTAACCACTAAGCATCATGTCCTATAAATTAGGCTAACTATTTAGATCATGCCCCATAAGCAGGCCACTATTAGACACACAAAAACAGAAACAAATAACATGCTGAAAAGTACAGCAGTCCTAAACACAATAACTAACAGGAACAATAGCATTATCCGCTAGAAAAAGAAGTTGAAAACAGCATCATCCTGCTTTTGACAAGTGAATAAAATTGTTACTCTTTGTTTGAGTGTTGCATGATATATTGGATTAGCAGTGTCACGTTGTGCTGAGAAGATCCTCCTTCTTCTACAGCTCCCTTAGCCATCTCAGCAAGTTCTCTAGCCCTTTTTCTTCTCTCTTCACTTTCATTTTCCTCATCCATCAACTTCTCTATAGCCCTTTGGACATCTTCATTCTTCACCAAGACCCCAGTTGTCTCTTCGTCTCCCCAGTTTGTAGGACTCTCTCCACACCAACTCTTACACCAACTCTTAGTATTTGCACAACAAATTTCTCATTGAAGAATTGATCCCCAAATAGTGGCCATGTTAGCATTGGCACACCAGCACATATTGCTTCTAAGGTTGAGTTCCAACCACAGCGTGTTAAGAACCCTCCAATTGAAGGGTGTGATAATATTAGTACCTGAGGAGCCCAACCCCTTATCAAAATTCCCTTCCCCTTAGTCTTTTCCTCAAAACCTGATTCCTTAATCCATCTGGCCAATTCTTCTGACTGATTTCTTTCCCTAATAACCCAAATAAATGGCCTCTTAGATTCTTCTAAGGCCATACCAAGCTCTATCAACTGCAAAGGAGTTAAATTGCATATGCTTCCAAGGCATGCATATATTACAGAACTTTGTTTTTGCAAATCAAGCCACTTCATACAATTGTTCTCATCAATTGAGGCCTTGTTCCCTCTCTTAGCCTTATCCAAGTGATCCTTGTTTCTCAGTGAAACAGGACCAACACACCATAGTTTATCATTTTTGGCCTTCTTGAGATCCCTCACATATGCTGGCTCCAACTCTTGAAAAGAATTCATGACCACACCATAAGTGGTCATTTCAGCTGCAGCCATTTTCTCAACAAAATCCTTCTTTTCTTCTCCATTCTCTGGTCCTGGCATCTGAGCTTTGGTGATCTCAATCTTGTCAGGGATGCCAGGTATGACAAAGTACTCAGAATCATTGGTTATCCTTTCAAGAACCTTAGAAGTGATCAGGTTTTGGTTCCACACAAGACAGAAGCAACTAGTTCCATAGAAAGAAATCCTTGGAACATTGAATTTGGTAGCTATGTAGGAAGTATATGGCAAACCAACATCAGAGATTATGCAGTTTGGTTGGGGTGTCAAGTCTTGAAACACTTCTTCTGCTTGTTCCTGTAGAATGGTGTTTGCTGCTTTGAAGAAACTCCAACCCATGCCCATTGAAGGCAGCATGTCAAAATTCTCACACCCTTCTGGAAAGCCAGCATCTTTGGATGGAAACTGGAGTTGGACTAATCTGAGTTGAATGCCAGAGTTTGCAGCAGTAGCAAAAGTTTGTGAGAAACGAGAAGCATTATGTGGGGTTGTGACTACAGTGACAATCATGTCATGATCATGTGCAAGTATTGTTGCAAGGTCCATCATGGGGAGCATGTGGCCTGGGGACATGAGTGGAAACATCACAAAGTGAAGTTGAGCCATTTGTGTATTATGAGATACAAAGGAATGAAATGGAAAATGAGAATTGCTATAATCTGAGACCCTCCTTTGAACTGGAGGGCACTTCATACTTGTTTATTAGTAGGAGTAGGACACTTGTCTTGAAGCACCTTCCTAGATGTTTCGGTGATGTAAGCGCCTAGATGAGCAAGTTTATGAGTCAAGCATGTAGACTAGTTAATTGGTTATTATTGGTGGAAGACTGAAAATGAAGCTTGTTGACTGGATTTTGGGATGTTAGATTCCAAAATGCTCTTACTGGTGGCTGCGGCTTGTCGTTTGTATACTTCTCTTCTCTGATTAGGAAATGGTGTAATGATAAACAAATTACATTTATAAAGAAAGGATGGAGTCAATATTAAATGGATTCCATTGTTACATATCACTTATTTTTGTTTTTAATAATTTAAGCATCTCATCTTTTTATCCCAAAGAACTATTAAAAAATTCTTAAATAGACCCAATCATTGACCCCACATCCTTACAATTACAAAATTATATTATTTTTTAAATAAATCCCACCAGTAACTCCTAATATAAAAATTATTTTTTATTAAATAAAAAATAGAAAATTAAAATTAAAAAATTTGTAATAAAAATTAGAACATATGATGAAATTTAAAATTATGAAACTACAGACGATGAACTTACGAAATGAAGACATTAAAATGATGAAATTATATAATTAACTGAAAATTCAATTTTCTTTGATTATCACGCCCAAAACGTTCCCAGATATGTTCCACAAGGTCCGCTTGCGGTTGGTGATGATTTTGCCTATCTTGCACCTTTGCAAGTATAAAGCAAGATGTGGATGAGGACCATTACGCACTTCATTTGTTGAGACATCATTGCTGGGATGATCATAAGAATAATCAAAATGACTATCATATGTGTGTCGTTCATCTTCCACAATCATGATATGCAAAATGATGCACGCATGTAATATATCGTTGATTGTATCCATTTTCCAAGCACGTGCGGGGCCACGTACAATCGCAACCGAGATTGAAGCACTCCAAATGCACGCTCCACATCCTTTCTTGCTCCTTCTTGATGTTGGCCGAATAACTTTCTTTTATCTCCTTGTGGCATTGGGATGCTCTTGACAAATGTAGCTCATTCTGGATAAATACCATATGCTAGATAGTACCCCATGTCATATTGGGTTCTATTTACCATATATCGCACAGCGGGGGCTTGTCCTTCCAAAACGTCATTAAACACATGAGATTGGTTGAGAACACCGATGTCGTTGTTTGAAACCGCAACCCCAAAAAATGCATGCCAAATCCATAAGTCTTGTGATGCAACTACTTCGAGTATGATTGTGGGTTTCCCATGATCACCACGAGTAAACCTGACCTTTCCATGCTATCGGACAATTTTTCCATTCCTAATGCATATAATTAATGCTACCTAACATACCTGGAAAACCATGTGCTTCCCCTATTTTCAGTAGGCGTTCAATGTCATTATTGTTAGGCCTTCTTAAGTATTCGTTCCCAAATATCTCATAAATACCCCTTACAAACTTTTTTAAGCATTTCAGTGCAATGCTTTCTCCAATTCGCACATAATCATCCACACCGTCATGGAAGATCCATATGCCAATATACGAATAGCGGCAGTGCATTTCTGCAATGATGAAAGCCTCATTCTTCCAGTTGCATCAACTCTCATATCAAAATACTCATCATGATTGTGAAGGGCTTCAACAATGCAAAGGAAGATGTCCCTTCGCATTCGAAATCTTCGCCGGAATTGCTCATCCGTGTATCTTTGGATCATCTGAGAAGTAGTCATTGAACAATCGAGCATTTCCTTCTTCACGACTTCGCTCTATGTGTGTTCTTCTACGGCTATGTGTTGTAGCTTCTCGTTGCACTACATACCTCATGCGTTGTTCTTCATAGTTATCATTTATGAAATCATCCATCAGCTCCCACTCAAGCATTTCTTCATGGTCTGAATCGTTGGGATCCATGAGAGTAAATGTTTTGAAAGAATTGGATAAGATGTCAATGAATTGCACAATTGAGATGTGTGAAAATCCTCTTACATCTTAAGAATATATATAAAGAGACTACCAATGGCTAGTTTGACTACAACGACTAGTTTGAATAACGGCTAGTTTGAATAACAGCTAGTGTGACTATTAACTACTAGTTTGACTATTAATTAGGAAATTAATTAAAATAGAAATATTTGATAATTAAAAACTAAACCAACATTATTACATTAATTAAAAACTAAACCAACATCGTTACATAATTTAAAAATTAAACCAACATCGTTACACTAATTAAAAACTAAACCAACATCATTACTAATAATTTAAAACTAAACCAACATCGTTACACTACATATATTATCCTCTAATTATGTGACATAACCTCTCATGATCTTGTAGTTGTATCTCTGTCATCCCAGATGTATTCCTGAAGAGGATTTGATAGTCAAACTCTTTCTCCTTCATCTTCATCTGCATCTCAAGCTCTTTCTCCTTCATCTTCATCTGCATCTCGAGCTCTTTCTCCTTCATGCATAATTCTTTCTCCTTCAACTTGTTGTGTTCTACCTTGGCACATATCCATTCTTCTATAGCTACAATTTTCGACTTTTGTCTGTCATCCATTGCAGTTAGATCAACATAAGTAGAAGATGTTTCATTTGCTTTTGATTTCCCCATTTTTTTTGCTGCTTTTGTCCCCATCGGACCAGCCATATTAGGTGAAGTTGGGTTGTATTCATTATTTGATGGTGTCTCCGGGTTAGAAGATGATGAGTATGCTCCAGATGCCAAAATCTTTGTTCTCTTACTAGCTCTTTCAAATGATGGGTTTGACCATTTAGGTTCATCTTTCAACAACCGCCATGCATGCTCTAGCTTGAACTGCTCACGTACATCTTGAGCATAAATCAGATATGCATCTCCTATGATGTCAGTCTCGGAGCTACCGCTTTTCTTTCTATGATAGACTTGTTTGTAGAACCCTATAAATTTTTTAACTATACTATTCAGCTTCTGCCATCGACATTTTAATTGTGTCAATTCCCTAGCTTTCAAATGATCGCGATTCTCATTGTAACCATCTCTAATTCTTAACCAGAAGGAATCTCCTTTTTGGTTTACCCCCACAACCGCATCCTTGGAAACATTTAGCCATGATTGGATGAGAACTTTATCTTCCTCTGTGCTGAATTCTCTTTGTTTTTTTTTGAGTTAGCTGATCTTCTTCTTCATCAAGAGTAATATTATCCAATCCGACTTGAGTGGAAAATGCTGGAGATTGAGATTCTGTCGCGAACTTGGCTGTTTTTTCTTGGTCTTTTTCACAAGATTGGCTACCAGTAGTCCCCATTGAAGTCCTATGATCCATATTGGGAAATTGAAATGGAAATGGGAGTGTAGGAAATTGAAAATTGAAGTTGGCATAGGAAAACACAAGAAGGGGGGTTGAATTGTGTTTGTTAATTATTTTCGCAAGAACCTTTTCACAAGCAGAAGATAAAAAGTTTAAGCACACAAGAAATCCTTTTTAAAAGATTAACAAAACCAAAATCAAATCCCACAGTTAGTATAAATAAACAAAACTGTAAAAGATAAGGGATAGAAAATTCACTCAGGTATTTTATCCTGGTTCACTCTCTTCCAACCAAGAGCTACGGCCAGTCCCTTCTACTTGAAGGATTTTCTCCACTCTTTCCAAACAGTTTCTACAACAAGTATTCTACACCTCTCTAGGCTACAAGTATTGCTTTCTTGTCAAGCCTCTTCAGGCTCTAATTCAATCACAAAGATTTTTCTAAGATATTTCTAACTCACTATATGTGAGGGTATGAAGGTTTAAGATCTACTGAATATTTTTACAAATATTCAACCTTAAGAATTACATACTTTTGGTTTACAAAGGGAATATGAGCTTTGAATATCTTGCAAATGTTCAAATGGCAAAAGTTGTTCTTCCGTGCTTGAGACCTTCTATATATAGTGGTCTTCAACTTCTCTTGCAAATTTTCAACGGTTATTTTTAATCATCCCGTTTAGAGATAGCATTAAATGCATGATATCCGTTGAGACTGATAGCTTGATTTTGGCCGTGTTGAAAAGAATCCTTGGTTATTGGAAAAGCACAAAATGGAGGCTCACTGTTCTGAGCAATCGTACCTTAAAAACTTTCTTTCCTCCTTTGTGGATAACCCAGCTTTTGTCCAGCAATAAAGTTGTCATCGTACAAATCGTTTTGCAATTCCAGTTGTCCTATTTGCTTTTTGTATTTCCTTGATAGTACTATGAATTTTCTCACAAAGGAACAAGGCATTAACTAGATAAAACAATTATAAAGAACATATATTCCATTGAAATAAATATCAATCATTTGAAATAAATTTAATGTGGTCCAGATTGCATAAAATCACATTCAAGGTAGTAAAGATATAGAAGATGTAGGACCGTCTACAGGCACTCAGTTTTAAAACTCGTCTACACAAGGTTTTATTCTGCTCGTCCACTGATGTGGCAGAAGCGCTCGTCCACACAAGTCTTTGGACTTGCTAAGTCTTTAGAAAAACTCCGCCCAATGACATGGCACTATGGACGTCTACTGAATTTTAGTTAGGCACTATGGATGTCTACTTGAGTTTTTAGGAGAGCACTCGTCTGCCGACGTGGCTACTATGGACGTCTACAGAGATATAGTTAGCCGTCTACTTAACGATTAAAATATAAACAGTTTAAATAACCTTTAGATGTGTAACTCTTTGCAAGAGCCCAAGCATTGTATACCTCATATTATTTTGGATATTCCTACATAAACTTTGCCAAGCAAATTTAATCCTTTTGTTAACATCAAAACCAAGAGATTAAATAAACCAGAACCACTTTGGTTCCAACAATCTCCCCCTTTTTGATGATGACAAAAACTGATTAAATTTAAGTAGCAAAGTCTAAGAGAGCTTGCAAAGCTCCCCCTAAGACAACGCATTCAACAGATCAAAGCAATTAAGGCATATAAAACCAAGTCTTATTTGCAAGATAACATAAGTTATCAGACCAAGATAGCAGCTTATCAAATATTTGTGAATAAACAGTTCAAAGCAGTATTAGAGCATAATTTACTTTAGACAAAATTTAGGCATAAGAAGTCAAGGCAATGTATCATCAAGATGAATAGTTTAAACTTATGCATATACAGACAAAATATGTACCTTTTCAAAAAAAAACTGTATAAATTTAATCTTTCCTTTCTCCCCCTTTTTTGTCATGAGACAAAAAGGTAAAAGGAGCGGACCATCATAGTCAGCAAAACAGATAAAATAAAGAAAGAAAAGATTTAGGTAGGAGGAGGTGGTGGAGGGGGTTGGTTTTGATTTGGGTTTTGGCTTTCCTGAAAATCCATCAATAAAGCCAGCATCTGAGTCACCATTGCATTTGTAGGGGCCAAAGTATCTTGAACTTGCTTCTGTACCCTTTCTTCAAGCTGTTGTGCCATCTGTTCTATCTTCTCTTCAACTATCTTACCAACCTTATCATCAACAATTCTTCCAATGATGTCTTCAAGATTTGGTGGCAAAGATAATTGTCTTGAGCTCTCAGCAGTGTCGGAGACAGTGTCTTGAGCTTGGGCTGGTGGATGAACCATAGCAAGAGCTAATGGTTGAGATGATGTCTTAGCAGACTCAACACCTTGCTTAGAAGCACAGACCTCAGCAGACTGCTCGGTCAGAGTTGGTTCAACAGTATCAACAACAACAACATCAACTAAAATAGTTGAAGGTTCAGAAGCAGGTCTGGAAGAGATTTCAACATTTAGCTCAGGGCCTTCTACAATTAACTCTTCTGTTGTATGTTCAGAGGCTGAGGTTGAAGAGCTGAAGCAGTGGCATATTGTAGAATTGGCTCAGGGACATCCTTTGCCCAAAGAATATGAGTGTTTTCCTCCACATCTCTGCTGGTAATGGGGAGTGCCCACAGATCTTTGTAGATCATATATCTGAACTTAGAGAGTCCACACTTTCCTCTGACTTTGGGAATTTGCTGCTTTTCTTCTTGAGATAGGCCAGAAGAAGAGGCTTCCCTAGTGTAGTGGATTATGTGAGACTTCCAGAAGTCAGCAGCTATTCTTTCTTCTATTTTCCCAACAGCTTCCATGTGCAGATAGTACTCAAGCATAGAGTAATCAAACACTACAAAAAAAAGGGTGTTTAGCGACCGAAGAAATCGGTCGCTATTCATCAAAATTCGGCCGCTAAATAGGTTAACGATCGAATTAGCGACCGAATAATGACGGTTGCTAAAACCCTGGTCGCTAAATGATTTAGCGACCGAATTTGTAATCGGTCGCTATTGGCGACCGAATAATTCGGTCGCTAATTTATAAAAATCGGTCGCTAAATTGATCTCCTAAAACCAGTTATGTGACCAATTTTAGCGACCGAATTCGGTCGCTAAATTGGCCACCAAATTAAAATAAATCAGTCACTAAATGTGTCCCCAAAACTTGTTCTAGGGACCAATTTAGTGACCGATTTCTTTAAAAAACATATAACAAACCAAATATAATTTTTTTTTATATGCTAAAGTGTATTGAAAGAGTATAATGGGTACTCTAAACTCATAAACAAAAGAACCAGATACAAGAGGGATAAGGTAGAGATTCAACCAAAGTTGGAGAAGACAATAATGGTTGATATACTAACTAATCGTCGACCAAAAAAATTTCCTCAGCACCTAATATCTAAAACCAATCCACCGCCCAGCTATTGGCAATTTAGTGCCTAAAAGATTATTAGGGATAACAGCAGAAAAAGAGAAAAAGCCCTTTGAACCTTTACACCCTATAGAAAATCAAAAGCCCAAAAAGACCATAACAAGTCCATAAACTTTTAATCTGTAGCAATTAATTCAATCATGTATTAGCCACCATGAAGAGCACAACACCCAGCTCCATGTAGAGAAAGAATTTGATTTAAACTTCAATGTTGCAGGGAAAACATTTGACCTCCCAAAGCCCAGTAACCATCAACCTCATCTGACCAACCACGGATTCCAACAGCAGCAAAGCAGTATTTTATCCTAAAATCCTTAACATGACCAGCAACGCAGAATTACACTGTCCAACTGTTAACAATAATGAACTTGCCATTTAATCCATATCTGCAAAAGACTTCCAAGCATCCAACAAAACACCAAATTATTGATTCAATACCTCTTTGTTTGAAAATAAAAATACATGATTATAAATGCATATGAATTTGATACCAAAGGTGACACGGCACACTAGCAGTTACTGAGTAGCTGTTGCAAGAGTCAAAAGATTGAAAAGCCAGAACATACTGAAATAAATTTCATTCAACAAACCTTCAAATTGACTTCTGAGTTGTGCATTCTGGGACTTTTGCAGTGTAAGATTCAACGCTAATTCATGCATCTGCAAACCAAGGAGAAAAAATAAAGGAAAAAGCAAACAATGAAACCATCAATTCAGAATGAATAACATAAAATACATTAAGCACATTAAGCTTTATATTGTGTGACTATGCAAGAATGGAAAAGAAAACAGTGACAATTAGAAAATAGAAGCAAAAAGCAAATGGGATAGCATCACCTTCCCCTCTGAAGCTTGATTCCCAATCTCCTCATTTTCCTCCTGCAGGGTTCTACATTTAGCCATCAGATGAGAACTCTTGTAAGAACTACTAACTAAAAAGGAGTAGCCACTAATGCAAATAAAGCGCCCATAACTACTAATATATATGGTTAAGCTCAGTTCTTACTTCTCAGTGAAAGCATATAAGTAATTGTATAGACATATGACATATCAAATGAGAATAAGTCTTCACTTAAAACTTTTTATGAGTCCTAATTGCACTAAATCATAATTAATTTCACAAAAACAGAACCAAATTCAATTAAAATCAAATTGGGGTTTAGGGTTCACAGTCCCAATTTCATAAAACAAGGTTTAATTTTAAGAGTAAAATCTGAAATCAAAGGGTTAGGGTTTCAAAATCAATTTGGGGATTTCTTGAAATCCAACAAGGTAAGGTGAGGAATCACTCACCCACAAGTAAGGGAGAAGAGATGGTGGCGGTCTGGCTGTCCGGCGCGGCGGCAGTGGCAGCGGAGGACGGCGATGCGCTTCTGGACAGCACAAAGATCTAAATGAAAACAATAATCAAGTTTTAGGGGAGGAGGAAAGGAGGTGTAACAACCCATAGAGGTTGAAAACCACCATTAATGGCGGCAACCGGAGCTTATCGCAGTGGAGATGCCGTTTCACGACGGCGGAGGGCGAAGCAGCGGCCAGGCGCGCGCAGGAAAGGGCTGGGTCGGATAGCCATCATCTCTGTGTTGAGAAGTGGCTGAACGGCGTCCCTAGGAGGCGCGGCGCGCGGTCGGACGGTGGCTGCGGTGGAGGGACGATGCCGGCTGAGAGTGAAGGAAGAGGGTGAAGTTGGAGGGAGGAAGAAGAAGAAGAGAGAAAGAAGGAGAAAGAAGAATAAACAGAAAGAAAGAGAGAGGGGGGAGGGGTTACGGGTCTGATGAGGGAAGGAGAGAGTTTTTATGTTTTAAACTTAACATTCAGTGATAGGTACAAAAATGAGTGATAAAATATTAAGCCTAAAAATAAATATGTTTTTAGTTTTTGAATCTAAAAATAAAGATTGATAAATATATGATTTCAAAATTCAAATTAGAGTAAAGATTAATAGTTGAACTGATCAACTAAGAAAATACTCGGTCCAAAATTTAATGTCTGATTAATGTCAAACCAGTTTATTTTCAAACCTAATATTAAATCGGTCGCTAAATCGGTCGCTAAAATTGTCGCTAAAACGGTCGCTAAAATGGTTAATTTGGAATTTGAATTCGTAATTTTAGCGACCGAATTATTCGGTCGCTAAATCGGTCGCTAAAATCGGTCGCTAAATCGGTCGCTAAAACGCTCTATTTTAATTTTTTACACGCCGTTTAGCGACCGATTTAATATCGGTCGCAAAAGATAACTTAATTTTAACCGTTGCATTTAACTCGGTCGTCATTTCGGTCGCTAAAAAGTCATAAATTTTTGACTTTTACTTTCCTTTATTTTGCAACCGAAATAGAGACCGATAACTCTGCTACGCTCTATTTCGGTCGCTATTTCGGTCGCAATATCAACTCTAATCAGTGTTTGATTTAGATCCTACAATCGGTCGCAAACAGCAACCAACAAATTCGGTCGCTATTTTCGGTCGCTAAATGACCTTTTTTTGTAGTGAAATGTTTCTTCAGATAAGTCCAGCATTGCAGAATGAGCTTCAGGCATGACTCCTTTGTTTCTTCTGCACTTTCTCTCTTTGTCCTTATTAAGATCAATCATGCTAAACCTTGGACAGACAGGGTAAGGAGCAATTCCTAGTTTGGTTTTCTTTCCATGCCTAAGCCAAGTGAATGGAACATAGTGTGTAGCTCTGTCAACTTGGAAATGATTGAACTCCCATTTCAGTATCTCATAGAAAAACTGATCTTGGAAGAAGTCAGAGGCTCTTCCATATATACAAGGGTGTTTGAACTTCATCCATTTTGTGTTACCATCCATGATGATGGGAACATGCTCAGAAGATCTGGCTCTCTTCTCAGGTAGGGTACGTAACCTGTTCCTTTTTGGGTCAGTCTGCCATATTGGTATGATATGCCTCTCTACTCCATCAGTGAAGGGGATCAATGGAGGGGTTTTTATGAGGTGAGGATAACTCTATTTGGAAAACAGAGTGCTCTTCCAATGGATGTTTCATAGCATCAAAGATGTTAAACTTTGCCACAATATCACCAAACTCCATAGACATGGTCCCATCATCAACATCAATCTTAGTCTTTGCCGTCTTCATGAACGGTCTGCCCAGGATGATTGGTGATCTACTGGAATTTGTTTCCCCTGCCATGTCTAGGATGTAGAAGTCCGCAGGAAAAATCAACTCATCAACTTGTACCAGCACATCTTCTACCATTCCCATAGGACGGGCACTGGTCCTGTTGGCCAACTGGATAGTGAGACCTGTATACTGCAAGGGACCAAGATCAAGGTTATTGAAAATAGATGTGGGCATGACATTTATGGAGGCTCCCAAATCCAACATGCAATTTTCGAATATGCTGTCCCTAATAGTGCATGGAATAGTAAAAGTGCCTGGATCCTTGCACTTCTGTGGTAGTGCCTGAGTAGGGGCTGAAACAGTAACTTTTTCTGGTGCAGGCTTAGACTGGATAAGAGCTGAAACATTTCTTCCCAAATTAACTCTCTCATTACTCTTCAACCTTCTCTTGTTGGTGCATAGATCCTTCAGAAATTTTGCATACTTGGGCACCTGCTTGATCACATCCAGAAGGGGAATATTCACCGCCACCTTTCTGAACACATCTAAAATTTCCCTCTCCTTGTCTTCCCCACCAATCTTCTTATTTTTATGCACTCTGTGTGGGAAGGGGATCGGTGGTATGTACACTTTCTCAGCTTCAACAATAACATAAGGCTCAGGAGTTACCTCAACAGTTTCTTCATCTTTTCCAGAGGCTTCCTCAACAACTTTTCCAGATCTCAGAGAAATGGCACTCACATTAGGATTGGAGACATTGGGATTGATCACTGTTTGTGCAGGCAGTTGACTTGATCTTCGAGCTTGCTGTATGTTATTTATGGATGTGGCAAGCTGTCCAACCTGTGTCTCTAAATTTTGAATGATAGCATCCGTTCACTGCTGAAATTGTGCCTGTGAGGCTTGGAACTGTGCCTGGAACTGTCCAATTTGCTGCTGCAACTGGAGATTTTGTTCAGTCATTTACTTGAACATGTCCTCTAGTGAAGGTCCAGAAGGTGCAGAAGTGGTCACTTGAGGAGGATTCTGAGGTGCTGCCATCGGTTGTTGTTGGAATGAGTTCCCATACCGAAGGTTAGGATGATTCCTCCAGTTGGGATGGTACCTATTTGTGGAGAGGTCAGGAGTGTTGTACCGGTTCTGATTATTGCCTTGATTATAGGGATTGATTGCATAAGCTGGGGCAATTCAATGACTAACTCTTCCTTCGGAATGGGGCATGCATCATACGGGTGCTCAGGAGAGTTGAACATGCCACACAACCTTGTCGGCTGAGCCTTATCCATTGCCATTTGCTTTACCAAAGAAGTGAGCTCATCCATTCTATTCTCAAGGGCCTGGATGGAAGAAGAGCTATGGACCTCATTCACACCCGTTGTCTCAACAGAATTTCTCCTGGTTGTAAACTGCTGGGAGTTCAGTGACATATTTTCAATTAATTGCTTGGCAGCAGCCGGAGTCTTATCAACAAGTGCTCCCCCACTAGCAGCATCCAAAATATTTCTATCCATCGGTAGTAACCCCTCATAAAAATACTGGATAAGAAGTTGCTCCGAAATCTGATGCTGAGGGCAACTGGATACCAACTGCTTGAATCTCTCCCAATATTCAGCCAATGACTCATTTCCTTGTCTGATGCCATATATTTCCTTCCTGATTGATGCAGCTATGGAGGCAGGAAAATATTTCTCTAAGAAGAGCTTCTTCAAATCGTTCCAGGTGGTAACAGAGTTTGGCTCGAGATATAACAGCCAATCCTTTGCAGCGCCCTGGAGTGAGAACGGGAAAGCTCTCAGCTTGATGTTATCCTCAGTTATTCCCTCTGATCTCAAGGGTGTGGAGCAGACAACCTGGAATTCCTTCAAATGCTTGTGTGGATCCTCACCTGCAAGACCACTAAACCTTGGCAACAAATGGATTAGACCAGATTTTAATTCAAAGGGAGTATCAGCACCATAATATGCAATACACAAGCCATTATAATTAACATCAGGGACAACAAGCTGTCTTAATGTCCTCTGGTCACCCATGTTATCAAAAACAGTTTCAGAATTAGAATCACCACTAGTACTAGCCCGAATTGCTCTACGGTGTGTGTGCAGTGTTCTTTCAATTTCAGGATCAAAATCACACAGTTCAGGGCAAGTAGACCTAGTAGCCAGACCAATTCAAAACAAAAATGAAAGTAAAAGAAAAAAGAGAAAAAAAAATGCGAAAAATAACAAACAAGAGTCCCCGGCAACGGCGCCAATTTTTGGACGCGTTGTCGCGCACGCGCCAAAAAGCGAGCGGTTTGTAAAAATGTAGTTTAGGAAGTGACAACTCGGATATCGTCTCACAAGGACTCTTGACTTGTTATTTATCACAAAAATCAGTTTGTGGGGGGGGGGGGGGGGGGTGGGGGGGGTTGGTTTGAAATTCAATTAAGGAAAACAAAGCAATAAACAGAGCAATGAAAACAGAGCAGTTTAAGAGATTAACAAATAAACTAAAGCGATTAACCTACTGTTCTCGATTTCCCAACTATCATCGGTTCATGTAAATTCCAAGCCCTAAGCAGATTCTAATCCCCTTTCGGTTGTAGCAACAATTAACAAGCGAAATCACTACTACATATATATGTTCCTATTCCCGAATTAAGCAAACGGGGTTAAGCCCTTCGTGAACTAAGCGAACACGAATTGAACACACGCGAATTAAGTAAACGCGATTAAATATAGGAACATAACATCACCGAAATAAATCAACACAACACTATACACTCCTGAATTAAGCAAACAGAAATATATAGCATAGCATTGATAAGGGAAAAGCAAACAAAATAGGAATTACAGAACCTCAAGTGTAGTGGAAATCGATTACAGTAGACTAATCGAAGGAGACTAGCTCTCCATAAAAACGAAATACACCCAAAAAATATGTAAAAACAATGGAGAAATGAAAGTCTCTTTTCTAATCTGCCCAAAACAGCCATTTATAGCATTCAGGAACTGCGCCTTCTCGCGAGGTGAACCCTCACTCGCGAGGCGAATATTATGAAGAGTCTGCAACGTTTGGTCTTCTCGCGGGGCGAGGAATTGAAGAGTCTAACCGTGATGCTTTATGACTTCCAGGCTCGCGTGGCGAAGCGATGGATTCGCGAGGCGACACAGAAATCTTGCATTTTTCTGGAACAGTCAGCCATCAGGGTCGCGAGGCGAGGTGTTGTTCGCGAGGCGAACCAGAGAGGATGACATGTTGCTGTTCAGCTGGCTTTCAGGTTCGCGTGGCGAGAAGACTCTCGCGAGGAGAACACTTCCAGGATTGCAATTTCCATTGCTTCTTTATTCCCTTAACTTCTAAGTTAACCTGAAAACAATAAAATAGCCATAAGTGCTTTATTTGACTCAAAACTGGCTAAATTAACCTAAAACTACTTTAGAGACTCAAAACCTTGCTTGAGGACAATCTAATCTAATTTGGGTGAAAATGAGATATAATTAGCACAAAACCCTAGTCATACTAGCCATAAAACTAGATGAGCCTGAGGCTTATCAAATAAAAATAAAAATAGCTTAACCAAATAATCAAACTTCCCAAAAATTAGGAAAATTGGTTGTGTCAATCCCCGGCAACGGCACCAAAAACTTGTTGAGTCACCGGCAAGTGTACCGGGTCGTCGTAAATAATAAACACGGTAAGTAATTACCGAGGTCGGACACAGGGATTGGGCTACCAATTCTACCAATTTGCAAGAAATTCGATACGTTTGACCAAGTAAAAGCAAGTGGTTGAGAAGAGAGTGGAAATAGGATAGCAATTTAAATCAACAAATCAATTAGAGATAAAGTAGGTAGCGATAAGAAAAAATAAGAATTAAAATCTGGATTAAACATCTAAGGTCACAAATCCACCTACCCAATCATGCATAGCACCCAAGTGATGATGATCCCCTCCCTAAGTTCAATTGCAATGTCAACCAGGACCCCCAAATTCTCCTAATGACACTATCGTGCTCAATAGGACGTATTCAACAATTGAGTTAATTACTTGCTACGGTCTCATAACCCAATCATCAAACTCTATTAAATCTTGTTCCCTATAAGGTTGCACTGATCTCCTACTCACTCTCGTGCAATATTCAATCAGTGATCCCAATTCAAGTTCTAAACGCGAATTACCTATCAAGCCTCATCACGTTAACTAGTCAATCATGCATGCTTATGATCAACGCAATAAATTCAGAATTGGAAAACATGAATTGAGGTAAAGGAGGGAAACATACATCACATTGAACGCTACACCATCATGGGTGGTTTCATTGATCCCTTAGACAAGGGAATTAGTTCCTCATGCTTGTAACAACGCACAAACAATTGGAGTTCATCGTAATTGTAAAATAGGAAAAGAACATAGGGAGACGCAACTCTAAAGAATAAGGATTTGTCTCAAAAACGATCTAAAACAAGTGGTGAACAAAAGGTGTCTATCCCTAATCTGCCCTAAAACAACCTATAAATAGAGGTTCTGAGTCTCGCCCGCTCGCGAGGCGAGACCTGGTTCGCGAGGCGAATCTTACGAATCAGATCTTCAGAGATTTGTTTTCTCGCGAGGCGAGATGGTGATTCGCGAGGCGAGACAGAAAGGGTGACATTTCTGGCACAGTCAGGCCTTCAGGCTCGCAAGGCGAGATGGTGATTCGCGAGGCGAGACAGAAAGGGTGACTGTTTCTGTTCAGGCTGGTCTTCAGGCTCGCGAGGCGAGATCTTGTCTCGCGAGGCGAAACTTCCAGAATTGGTTTTCCACTGTTCCTTGACTCTAAGAGCTTCACTTTTAACCTGAAACAATAAAAGGAAATGAAAAGCGTAATTCTACTCAAAATAAACTAAAAACTACTAAAAATGCATTAAACGAATCAAATTCTAACTTAGGAACAAAACAAGGCCAATTTGGGAGATTAGCGAGGTTGACTCGCCCGATTAGGCACAAAATCTACCCCTTTTCTAGCTGGAAACTAGATGAGCCAGAGGCTGATCATTGGCCCACTCGAAACCGGCATAGGTTCCTTCTAAGTATAGTGTATCACCACTGGCTTCGGAGCGACTTGCTCAGGAACCGGTTGAGGATTAATCACAACAGTAAAAGGAGTTATCTTAACTGGAGTTGGGGAAATTCTAGATTCAGTAACCATGTTAATGCCACACTCATTTGATTCACAACCAATTAGGATAATCTTCATATCTATTAACTGCTGCACAACCTGTCGAAATTCTGCACAGTCTTCAAATGAATGCCCCATATTCCCGTCGAAGTCACACCTTATCTCTTCATCGAGGGTCTTCTCTTCAACAATTGAGGTTTGCACCAATCTATGTTTTTGCATCTCTCTTCAAGTAACCCTCATGGGAGTTCTAACATCAACCACTTGGCTCTTAAGAGTAGGTTCCCTGAAGCTATCTATGGCATTGATTTCCGAACCCCCATGATTTGGCATAGGACCTTGTGCCCCCTTCGGAGCATCTTTCTGAAAGCTTAACCACTTAGCATTAATAAGATCTTGTACCTTAAATTTGAAAGCCCTGCAGTCCTCGGTGGAATAACCTATTGCCCTCGCATGATACTCACATTTAGCATTTGGGTCAAACCACTTCGGATAAGGAGGGCCCAATGGTTTCATTGGGATATGAGTCAACACAGATTTGCTTATAAGCTGATGCAGTAGCTTAGTGTAGGTCATGGGTATCGGGTCGAAATGTACTGGCTTCTTTTCTCAGTTATGGGACAGTCTCGTTTGGCTGGTGTTTGCGTTTGGGTTTAGGGATTGAACAACTTGAGGTGTCATGGCAGGATGTGTTTGAGGCTGAGAGGGGTATGATGGTCGGTAAGGCGTCATCGGCTGGGGATTTGGAAATTGTGAGGTGGCGGCGATGTATGGCTAGTTGGCTTAGTGACATGGAGATGGTTGGTAATACGGGGTGTATTGGGCTTGGAAGGTGGGTGTTTGTTTCGGTCTCCATTGTTTCGGTTTCTTTTGTTGTTCAAAGGTTACTGCATGTGCTTCTCCCTCCTTCTTTTTCACAAACAGGGCTTTCTTTGGGCCGTTCGCTACTGAAGACTCGGTGATCTTGCCATTCCTCAGTCCACTTTCAATTCTCTCACCCATGATGACCATATCAGAAAAATTTGATGACACATTCCCAATCATTCTATCATAGAAGGGCGACTGGAGTGTATCAATGAACATTGCCACAATTTCTTTCTCAGCTAATGGAGGCTCTACCTGAGCAACCAATTCCCTCCATCGTTGTGCATACTCTTTGAAAGTCTCGGTATCCCTTTTTGACATATTTTGGAGTTGCATCCTATCGGGAGCCATGTCAATATTGTACTTGTATTGCTTCAGGAATGCATCTACTAGATCTTTGAAGGATCGGATGTGGGCCCGTTCGAGATGCATGTACCAATTTGAAGCCGCCCCGATTAAACTGTCCTGGAAAAAGTGAATCAAGAGCTTATCATCTTGAGCATATGATGCCATCTTCCTTACATACATGGTCAAATGGTTTTTGGGACAAGTGGTTCCCCGATATTTGTCAAAATCGGGCACCTTAAATTTCGGCGGAATTACAACATTTGGGCACCAGACAAAGTTCTGAGGCATCCCGCAGACCATAACTATTTACCCCTTGAATGGCCCGTAGCCTTTCCTCTAGCACTTCCAACTTTTCTTTAGATTGGGAATTCCCTCCTGACTGATTCACAGGAGTTTCATCGTACATATTCTGAGGGAAGGAGTATGGCATGTAGAAGGATCCAAAGTTTGACATGATTTGAGTCCCCTGGGGCCCATAATGTAGGATGCATTGTGGGGTTTTTGGATTGGCAGAAAGTGTCACCGTCGGGGTGTTAGCATCTGTAGGGTTGACAGTTTGTGTTTGTGGCATTTCGACAGCATCATTGGGGGTTTGTGTCTGAGTGATATGTTCGGAGTTTTGAATGTCATCTTGTGGGTTGGGGGCCGTTGGTGGCATAAATCCACGAGGCAAACCGTATGAGGGATTGTTTGGGTCAAATGAAAGATGAGTTTGGTTGCTTGGATAAATAGTGAGAGGCATCATGGCCCCTGGTTGGTTGAAGCCTTGAATAGGAATCTGAGCAAAACCGGGCGGGATGAGAGGTGTGACTGGATGTCCTTCGTTCGATGCTGGAGGGTTCTCCTCCGTGTTCTTTTCCTTCTGCATTGCTTGTAGGATCTCCATCATCTTAGTCATCTGATCCTTGATTTGACTGACTTCATCTCTGATCTCTTGGACTTCTTCTAGTTCATCCGCCATGGCTCTTGTCTGTGACCGAGTGCGATAAGGGTGTCTTGGAACAATTGTTCAGAAAAGCCACACTGTTTTAACCAAAACAAAAGTGAGAACAAAAATGTTGGAACATGCAAAAAGCTTTTTATGAAAATCACCTTTGGAGTTTATTATTATTTTTTGAGTTAACACCTTATAACAGACAAGAGATGGTCACTCCACCCCACACAGAGAGCATTGTGCTCATAAGATGAAATGGAGTTGACAACAAATCTAGGGGAGAAACTACTCTCCACAATAGATGTTGTCTCAAACACACTAGCAATTCTGAATTGAGACATCTCGTCCTACCCTTTGCGCAGAAGGAAGAATCCTATAAGGCAAAGATGTAGTTGGCAACATACTAAAGGAAGACCGTGCTCCACGATAGGTGTCGTCACAAGTCAAGTTCAAAAGTTGGAGTGCGAAGGAATCATAGAAGCAAGAACAGATTTCATTAAAAACTCCTCAAAGCAATACATATAATTATGGAGGCAAGGACAGATTTCATTAAAATCTCCTCAAAACAATACATAGATTGGAATTACATCATAATTCTCAACATTGTTACAACATTTTCACCCTAAAGTCAATAGCTTAGGTATCTTTATTTTAAGCCCTTGAGCAAACCCTCCACACATTTGCATGAAATCATCCAACTTAGCCGGGAGACGAAGCATAGGATCCGCACGAATTTGTTTTTCTGCCTTTCCAAAGCGTTGGACAAAATTCGGAATACAATGACTTAGCTCCAAATTCATGCTCATATATCTTTTTTCCATATGTCAATATCTATCCCTAGCTCTCGCGCCTCTTCTCTCCACCTCTTCACATTATTATTATTATTATTATTATTATTATTATTATTTAAATAAAAAAAATAAAAAGAGAAAAAGGAAAAGAGAATCAGAAAGACCCTTTTTTTTATTTGGGTTTGGATTATGGGCCAACAAGGCATTTGTTACAATGAAAATGGGCTGCACTAATCCTATAATGGGCTAAGAACAAAAAGCACATTTTTCCTTTTTGCAAAGTTTTTATTTTTATCATTTTTTTGTTTATTATTTTTCAAAATATTAATTAAAAACAAACATCCGGACAAAATTAGGTGTTCACACGTGTTATGCTATTAACCTGGGTGCTGTGAGTTTGTTCGCAGATTCATCCTTTTCGGTTTTTAACGATGTTAAATTTGTGTTGTTTTCGATGTATTTTATCAATTTGGATGAATGAATATCTTTTTTTAGTCATATATATATATATATATATATATATATATATATATATATATATATATATCTTATGTTTAATTAGAAATTGATTCAAAAAAAAATGTTTAATTAGAAACGGACGTGTGTATCTTATATAACACATTTTATGTATTGTAGCAAATCAAAGAATAGTTTAAGCGGTAAGTTTTTACTATTGAACTTTATCCGAGGAACCATAAATCATAGAAATGAAATGCATAGTTATATAAATACCAAACATCGTCAAGAGGCATAGTTGGCCTGCAACTCTGCAAGTTATAAAACCATTTTTGTTTTTGGGTTATCAAGTAGCCCGGGCCAACTTAGCTGGCAACTTACAAAACATTTTCTGTTTTGTGAGTTCTGAGAACAAAGGTGATGGTGGATTCTAGCATGAAGATCATGATTTATGGGTATACCGGTGCAGACCATTTTTTAATCAGATGCACTAGGTTTTCAGGTTTTTAATTTTATTTTTTAATTTAATTTATTTTTGAAAATTCCATTTTACCCCTCCTTCACCACTACCTCCATCCTCACCCTTCTGCCTAGATTTGGGTTGTGGAGGTCTGACATCCACGACCACCGGTCACCACCATGGGGTTCATCTTTTCTTAGACAAGCACCCCAAGATCTGGATCAGTAGCACCTAAACACACCTCACTGCATGGCGGAGCAGCATCACAGCGAGCTCACCACGAACTAGCTGCCCCTAAACACCACAGATCGGAAGCCATCACCTTAGGCATCGCCGTGGCAGACTCGCGTGTCCTATCACCACGCCTCTGTCCTCATCACAGCCAACCTAGATCCACGAGGCCTAGCCCCAAATCTCTACTATCATCAGGGGTACACGGGGTGCAGCGTGAGGCTATCGGTGTTGGAGCGATGGCGGCGATTGACGTTGTCGTTGGAGGCATTTGCTGCAATTGAGCGGCGGCGTTGGAGAGATGATCTGATGAATCAGATCTGACGGCGATGGTGCTGTCGACAAAACCTGCTTGCTGATTTCCTACAACAGCATCTTCTCTTTTTAGCCATAAATGCTAGCTTTTCATTTTGCATTCATTCTGTCTTATCGCATCTGGGCAGCAAAGGAGGGATGGTGGTTTTGGGATGGTTTATGTGTTTTTGGGATGGAGGTGGTGAGAGAGAAGGGTTGGGGCAGTGGGATGGTTTGAGTTTTTAGGAGGGTTGCAGGAGACACGGTGATGGTGGCAAGGGGTTGGTTTGGAGAAGACGTTCCGAACACCGCAGCTCCGATGGTGGTTGTCGATCTGCTTAGTTGAGAGGATAGGGACAATATTGTAATTTTATTTATTTTTCGTTACCTGAATCACAAGTTGCAGGTAGTGGTTTTTTTTTGAAGTGTCAAATCTAAACCATCAATTATAATAACAATGTATCTAACGGTTCAAAATCATTCATAATGAAAAAAATTGGGTCTATATCGGTATACCCATAAACAATAGACTTCATGCTAGAATCCACCGTGATTTCTCCCTGGTGAATTCTAGTATGAAGTACTAGTTTTATTAGTATACCCATATACCATTAAATGACCCTTTTTTTTTAGTCTTTTCATGGGAAATCTCATTTTTGTCCTTACCATCATCTTCTCCCTACTTTCACCACCACTACATGGACTGCCACCACCCCACCGACTGCCACCACCCTACCACCACTCCACCGACCACCTCACTTACTGACACCACCACACCGCCACCTAACACCCATCGCCTCCCAAATCAATCTTCATCCTCTCTCTTCCTCAACCAAAGAGAGGGATGGATGGGTGGAAATGTTGGTACTGATTCGACAGGGATGGCTGGGTGGAAATGGTGGCTCGCGGCGGAGCGGCGGTGGTGTCGCGATAGCCCTTGCAGCGAATGGTTGTGGCGGTTCGCGGGAGCTATGGCGATGGCGAACCTCGCGATGATGTGATGCTATGCGTGGATCTGGCCGTGGTGTTGTCCCGAGGAGTTATGGCGATGACGGTTCCACGGTGGTGGTGGGTCAACCAGCGAAGAACGGTGACTGTGCGATTGGGGACGGTGGTGGATATTCGCGACGGTGATGGATTTGCAGAGATGGAAGACTAAACAACGGTGGATGCTCGCGAAGAGGAGGCGTGCGGCGGCGTGAGACTGGACGGCGATGGTGGCGATTTGTTTGACGGCAGCGGAAAACATAAGCTATGTTCAATCGAGCCCCTTATCAGTATTTTTGTGGTTTTATCTTCATAAATATTTCTCCACTTTGTTTTGTTTATTCTCGATTTCTAAACTTGTTCAGTTTGTATTCGATTAGAAACTATGTTTGTTGCATTGATTTTGTGGTTTTTTTTTTTTTGGCTTGAATTTTATCTAAATGATGGCTAGAGAGGACAGCTGGGGAGGATGGCAATGAACAGTGGTGGATGAGGGTTAGGAAGGTGAAAGGGTAAAGGGTAAAGGGGTCTTTTTCCATTTTATTTTTCTTTCCAATTTTTTTAAGTTAATAAATATGGACCATCCATTATTTAATTAATATATCTAATGGTTGAAAATCATCCCTGATGAAAAAAGTTTGGGGTATACTAGTAAAACTGGTATTTCACACTAGAATTCACCTTTCTCCTATGTTGCTCCAAATTTAGAAATTTAGAAGCTTATCGTCGTCATTTAAAAATCGGTTAAACCATTCACGTTTAAGCATATGTGCATCGATAGGTATATCGGATAGGATCCTTTATCTCTAATGCAATTATGTAAGAATGTACTTATCATATTATTATTTTTTATTAAAGTAATATTTTCGTTCTTATACTTTATACAAATTCTCGATTTGGTCCCTGTACATAATAAATTATTAAAATGATCAATATACGTATAAAAAGTATACGTTTGGTCCCTGCCGTACACCATATCAAGGACTGATTTAATAATTTTTGCTTCATATAGGGACCAAACATGTACTTTTTGTTTATATGGACAATTTTAATAAATTTTTATGTATAGGGACCAAATCGAGAATTCGTCAAGTTTACGGACCAAAATATTACTTTAACCTTTTTTTTATTAGCAAAATTGTATTAATGCGAGTACTTGAGGTACTCGAAACCATATACAAAGGGACTTAGGTGCTAAAAGGGAAAAAGATAATTGTTCAACCAAGATCTTAAATGATATTAAAAAAAAACTTTTACTTACACCATTTAGATTTTAAAAATAAATTCACATTAGAGGAGTTTTCCTTTCATAAATTAGAATAAGACTTCTACAAATTCACACTAAAGGAGTGATAATGTATCTATCCATCGTTAGTTAAAGTGTAGTGAAATCTTGATTCACTAAATGGTCTTAAGGTGAATATATCTTTATTTTTTTTACTTTATATTCAAGCTTGTTTCATATGAGTCTTTTCCTATAAATTAATCTATTTACACCATATATTTATGTCATGACAATTTTATCTAGAGTTTAATTGTAGTATACTGTTAGTGTAAAACCATTTTACACCGACATTCAATCACGTTTTGACACTTCAGTCATTGCCACATCATACTACTGACTAAAATAATATTAATTTAATTAAATTTTAAGAAAATCCCTAATCTCTATTACACGACATTCTTATTCCTTTACCCGCGTTCACATCCTTCCTCTGCGACGTTCCTCATCTCTAGAAACAAAAACCACGTCTTTCATTGTCTCTTCGACATTGCGACTCTTCTCCATCGTTGTTCTTTCACCGCATCATCTCTCTTTCATTGCCTCTTCTCAATTGCACAGTTTTCAAATTCATCTTCTCTTCAATTTCCTATCCTAACTCCACCGCCACAACTCACAACTTCAATTATTTCTCACTCAATAATCCATCGTCACCTATCTCATATACCTAGATAGTTTTTGTTTGTCGCCTGTCTCATTTTATTTCTAATTTAGTTTTTTTTCCTTAATCTTTCTTTGTTTTTTATTTTTTTTTTGGTTTTTGCACACCATGTGTTTGTGAATTATTCTAAAGTTACAAAAGTTACACACCATTTTGTAAATTTGCTTTGAGTCACAGGACTTATAACGAGTGAGTGGCTGGGATTTTGGACATGGATACAAACAAAATTTCTAATGGAGCAAGAGAGAACTAGAATAGCTTTACCTGTCGGAGGGTCTAAAGTGCATGTTTTATTGATTTTTAAAACTGTATCTTTATTTTCTCCATATCAACGTCTCAGGGTCGGCCCAAGGATGAAGCTACTAAATCTCCAGTTTTAGACCCACTCGTAAAACAAAATTTTTACTCTTACTTTTTATAAAGAAAAAAGGTCATATATGCTAATAAAATGGTTCAATATGATCCAAGTAGACTATTTCACTTACAATAAAAAGACCTCACTAAAAAATTGATTTAGGTCTCACTTATTCTTGGATTGGTCCTGCAGTATCTTGGTTGACTATATAGGTTTTAAGCTTGGAAGGATTTTAACTGGAGACTTGATATCCAACGAACTCTTATTTAATATTGTTCGGATGTAAATGTTGGTTAATAAACATACTGATAAATGCAAAAATCCCGATGTCTGTGGCAATTGAAATAGGCAAAAATCATAGAGGTTATGTACACTTAGGCCTTAGAGCAGTAGTTCCTTCTGAAATTGATGAATACTGGATGGAATGATCAAATTTGTAATATTAGAAAGTTAGTGGACCAAATGTATATCGAAAAAATTATAAGAATCAAAATCACACATGACAAAAAATATAAGGACAAAACATGCAATTAAGCCTTAAAATTATATGATTAAGGTATCTTTAATATAAACTTTATAATACTAAAGGTGCATGAATTACCAGTGACGGGTTCAGGACCCCGAGTTAGTGGGAACAATTTATTTAAAAAAAACAAAAATTATTATTATCATACATATAAGGATAAAGACCTAAATGTTTAAATTATAAAATTTTAATATATTTAATCAAATAAATTACATGCTTTTTTATATAATAAGGAGGGCGAAAGCCAAAAAAAAAAGAAAGTAAACTATAAATTATTTTTTACGTGATTTCTGTTGGGGCAAGAAGCTCACAATCCTTCACACACTCACACTAACACAATAGAGAAATTGAGAGGGAATAGAGAAAGAAGATAGAGAGAAGAAAGAGATAATTTTCTGAATACACACTTGAATATCAATCACTTATTCTACAATAATTCACATTCACTTCACTTGCACTTACATTCACTAATCATATCTATTTATACACTTACATGGCATAGCTTTACATAGTTAGTTACTCCAACTAACTCACTAACAACTCTAACTTCCATGTAACTAACTCTAACTCTAACTACCATTTGAATTACACTCTAACACTCCCCCGTAATTCAAATATTTCACTAAATTGAATTTTTATAATGCACATTTTATTAACACTAACATACACATATATTTCCACCTGGATCCCATTTCAATCTTTTGTAGAATTGGGCTTGACTCACAAACACATGACCCAATTTCTGAAATTGAGCTCCCAAGGCAGAAAACAATTTCTGCTGCTCCTCCTCCACAACTTGGGCTTGGCCCATTAGGTCACAAAATGAACCTAATTTTCGAAATTCCATCATTGTCCCTGACATCATCTTCTCAACCCCCTTCACTTTCTCTTCCATCTCAGCCTCAACAATCAGCCGCTTCACCTTCCTTACACGACACCATTCCAGCTCGTTGGAAAACACCTTTCCAGCCACCATGAGCGGATGCGTTTTCAAAGGATGTGTCCTCTCTGACTTTGCATCTCTGACCGCCACAAACGGGTGCATTTTCGGAGGCTTCGCCCTCTCTGATGTCGCCGCTGCAAGTGCTTCTTCAACCTTCGCTTGAGCTTCCTGGTCCGGTGGTTCACTTGCCCTGTTCGAGACCCAACACTCCGTCTTCACCGGCATCGGATGCACGTTCGCCTCACTGTCTGGCGGCTTCAGCAGTGGCGGCGACGCTTGCAATTTCTGTGGCGGAAGGATTTCTTCACCCACCGGTCGAATATCACTCTCAGTCCGTCTCGACGGTGGTGGCGACTCGATCTGTCGTGCGACCACCATGTCTTCTCCCCGTACTACTGCTCTCACATCATTATCCACCGTAGGGGAATCCCGATTTGGTATTTCTTGCTCCGGTTCTAGCAGTGGCGGCTTTAGCGGTGGTGGAGATCTGGCCGAACTTCGGGCCACCCAAATCTTCCCATGCGTTGCTGCCCTCTTCACCCTCTGCTCCATGACGGCGCTGCACTTTTTGGTTGCCGCCGCCATTGGATGATGAGGTTCTGGCGATCCTGGCACCCCAGTTTCCTTCTCAGTCATTTGCGCCTCACTTGAAAACCCTAAAAATCCTCTGCTCTGCTCTCCCACTCTGATTTTTGCGGTTTTCTCCCCCAAAATTGAGGGTTCTGTCTGTTTCCCCTTCACGATGCCATCGCTATATGCATCACCGCAGCCACCACGGCTGTATCCACCCGCGATTCCGGTACAATCGATCTTGCCACCGTCAATGACGCTCACCTCCTTCGTCTTCACTCGCATGTCTGTGACTTGTTCTTCAGCCACAACACCACATCGATCCACAGAGTTGACCTTCTTCACAACGCCCTCCACTGATACAACTTCCTTTTGCTGGGAATACGAAGCACCGGCATCACCATCCTCTAGATCATCACTGCTCTCTGTCTCGATCTTGTTTGTCTCAAGATCATCATCATTCCTTTCTTTCTCGCCATTCGCCATTGACTCTTCACACCCAGGAACTTGCTTCTTCTCCTTGACCGTGTTCTCCACTTCACTCTTTTTAACACTCTTGATTTTCTTGTTGACTGCAATTTTATCATCTTCTCCATAGACATTGTTCAAAATATCCCAGGCTTCTTTAGCATTTTTGGCAGCAACAATCTTCCCAAGATTCACATCATCCATACATTGATGAAGGATGATGAGAGCCTTGTAATCTCTGTTCTTGGATTCCTTGTAGGAGGCAATATCCTCCTCTTCTTGGATCCCGTCCTTCACTGTTTCCAACACTTCATGGAAACCAAAGATTGCTTCCATTTTCACAACCCAATGATTGAAGTTCTTGCTATCAAGAACTGGTAATGGGATTGAAAAATCCCCACTCACAATCTCTTCAATTTCTACCTCCATGGAAAGACCCTCACAAGTCCCTAATCTTGTAGCTCTAGATACCATTTGTTGGGGCAAGAAGCTCACAATGCTTCACACACTCACACTAACACAATAGAGAAATTGAGAGGGAATAGAGAAAGAAGATAGAGAGAAGAAAGAGATAATTTTCTGAATACACACTTGAATATCAATCACTTATTCTACACTAATTCACATTCACTTCACTTGCACTTACATTCACTAATCATATCTATTTATACACTTACATGGCATAGCTTCACATAGTTAGTTACTCCAACTAACTCACTAACAACTCTAACTTTCATGTAACTAACTCTAACTCTAACTACCATTTGAATTACACTCTCACAATTTCATGTTTTGAAATCGTTGAATAATTAGCTTAATGTCAATATTATTGAACATATCTCTCTCACTATAAATCACTAGATAATTATTTATCTATGACACATCTCTCATTTGATTATACAACCTATTTTTCACAATCTTCACGACATAAAAGACTGTTTCTACTGTTGTTGTGCAATAGAAAAAATCATTGTTAACTTTAAAAGAATATAAATTGACGGATAAAAAATGTCTTCCAGTTTTAATTGATTATTTGGATTAAGCTATCAAAAATGGATTATTTGATTATGCGCGGGATCATCAGTTATACAACAACCCCTCCATGCCAGTGGAAACACTAACAATCTCATTAGTGCATGGAATCTGTGGATCTCATCACAAGGTGACAAGAATTTTTGGGTGTTAGCGTCTCAGGCAACTGCTCGAAGCGGTGGCTTTATTCATGTTGATGTGCTAACTTCTCATAATAATGGGTGCAAATATGAAAAGTTAGGGGTGCAAAATAATTTTTTTTAAAAAAAACTCATGATATTAGTTGTAATTGTATCAAAATGAGTGGGTGCATCTGCACATCCTCGATTCAAAAAAAAAAAAAAAATTGTAAAAATCTGCACACCCTCACTCTTATGTAGATCCCTCCATGCATGGTTGTATCTTTATTTACTAACTTTATATATAAACACGTTTACTTTAGAGTAATCTTATCGTATTTAATCATTCATCACGTTCCTTCCATTTTAAATATTGTCCGAAAGTTTAAGGCTCGGTTTGGTAAAAACTAGCGGATAGCGGATAAGTTAGATGATAGTGGATAAGCTAACAGATAGCAGATTAGCTAGCATATTGGATTTGAGGTGTTTGGTAAAAGTAATGATTGAACAAGCTGATAAATATAAAATGACATAAAAGGATATATTTGCATGTTAAGATTTCTTTGTGTATGATACAGTGCCTTGGGCACTCAGGCAATTGTTAATTCATAATGCTGTAGGAGCTAGTACTCCAAGATTAGTTCGTGTTTAGTTTTCTTTTGGGCTTAGGTCCCATTTTTTACCAATATATATATATATATATATATATATATATATATATATATATATATATATATATATATATATTATTTATATTATTTATTTTAAAAATAATTATCACTTTTAACACTTTAATTTAGTTATCATTTAAAGAATTTAAATATTAATTTTTAATTTAAATATTAATTTAGTTTTAATTATTTGTAATAAATAAAATAAAAATAAAATTATATATTGATATGATTTTTATATAAATTTTATTTTTTTTTAGATGAAAATATATTTTCTATTTTTTATCTTAAATATAAAGTTAAATAGTGAAATTAATTCTTATTTATATAATGATTAGTATTTTATTTTATTAGCTAAGGATAAGTGAGGAATTTAATTAACATAGTAGGGATAAAAATGGGGAAAAAATGATAAGTTTATATGTTATAAGCTCAAACGCTACTTCAAGTAGCGTCCGAAAAAAAAATTGATATACGTTAGTGAAAAAACGATATACGTATCGCTAATTTAAAAAATGGTTACCATACGGGCTATTTTTTTCATCCATTATAGTTTATCTCATTATCGTTAGCGGATTTGACAAACTAAACAGACTCAAAATCTTTTGTAATAAATCAATTAAATAATTAAATTTTATTATCATTAATTAAGGGCCTCAACTTCAGTAATATATGTTAAAAAAATATCGAAAAAATATCCAACTCAATAAATAAAAAATTAAAATTTATAATATAAATAAAATATATGACATACATTCTTAAATTTCTTCTCCAATTGATAAATATTATTAAAATATATTTTGTTAAAATTAAATCCCTTTATTAATAATCGAAATGAAGTTAAAGCTTCTAAATAATAAATTCTAAAATTAAGGCTATTAATTGATTATCACATTAAAATTG
>CM061070.1:125564355-125589355 GCA_030762895.1 Sophora flavescens
GCTTGAACGGAGACTAAGAAAAGAAACCAAAATCACCGACAACCAATTTGGTTTTATGCCCGGGAGGTCGACCATGGAAGCTATTTACTTGCTACGACGAGTGATGGAACAATACCGAAGGGATCAAAAAGATTTACACATGGCCTTCATTGATTTGGAGAAAGCGTATGATAGGGTGTCAAGAGAGGTTTTGTGGAAAGCCCTAGAAAAGAAAGGTGTTCGGATTGCCTATATTCGAGCTATCAAGGATATGTATGAGGCGGCCACGACTAGTGTGAGAACACAAGGTAGAGCCACAGAAGATTTCCCAATAACCATAGGTCTGCACCAGGGGTCAGCTTTAAGCCCCTATCTTTTTACCTTGGTCTTGGATGTACTTACGGAGCACATTCAAGAGCCAGCACCACGATGCATGCTTTTCGCAGACGATATAGTCCTAGTTGGAGAGTCGAGAGATGATATAAATGGAAGGTTGGAGACTTGGAGACAAGCTTTAGAAGCACATGGCTTTCGCTTAAGTAGAAGCAAGACGGAGTATATGGAATGTAAGTTTAGCAAAAAGTGAAACACCTCTAGCTTAGAGGTGAAAGTTGGAGACCACAACATACCACAAGTCACACGATTTAAATATCTTGGGTCTATTATACAAAATGACGGAGAAATTGAGGGAGATGTAAACCATCGAATTCAATCAGGGTGGTTGAAATGGAGGAAGGCTTTGGGTCTTTTGTGTGATAAAAAGGTACCTCTTAAGCTAAAGGGAAAATTTTACCGTACAGCTATTAGACCGGCGATGTTGTATGGGACGGAGTGTTGGTCGGTAAAAAATCAACACGAGAGTAAAATCAATGTAGCAGAGATGAGAATGTTACGCTGGATGAGCGGAAAAACTAGACGTGATAGGATTAGGAATGATAGCATTAGAGAGAGAGTTGGGGTAGCACCTATTGTAGAAAAGATGGTTGAATCTCGACTTAGGTGGTTTGGGCATGTATGGAGGAGACCTTTAGATTCTGTAGTAAGGAGAGTTGACCAAGTGGAGGGCAATCCAATAGCTAGAGGCAGAGGTAGGCCAAGAAAAACTATAGGAGAAACTATTAAGAAAGATTTGGAGGCCAATGATTTAACTATTAACATGATTCATGATAGAACATTGTGGCACCGTATGATCCATGTAGCCGACCCCACCTAGTGGGATAAGGCTTGGTTGTTGTTGTTGTTGTACATTGATTCATTGTTATTGAAAGATTTTTATTTTAAAGAGAATAAACTATTCTTCATAGCAATCCAAATGTATGAACATGATCAGATATAAGTACCAGCCTTCAATAAATTTACATCATCAAACAGAAAAGAGATAAGTAGAATTACCAAATGAATCCGATTCAAAATAAGTGAAAAGCTCTCTTGGAATTACAGGCTACAATAATGTTTTTATATCATTTCATACTCCAACAAAGAATATTTTTTTGTTTACAAAGAAGTGAACAAGAACTTGAAATCCCTAAAACCCTCTTTTGAAATTTTTGAAACAGATTCAGACAAGAACCAACAAATTCATAGATTCCAAACGAATCAAAATACAATACAATCAGACTACATACACGTACAATACAATATGAAATTATTCACAGCAAGTAAACAGCTGCATCACAGAGGCTATAGAACTATTGTGAGATATTCCCTGAGGCAATATAACAGAACAATGAACAACCTTCAAAGACATAAATTCAGCCAAGATATGGAAAGATAAACAGACCAGAAATTACAAGTGCCATATTTAATAGAAAACACATCATTAACACAGGGACAATCTTGTTACTGGACATGTTAAACTAGAATGGTCTTCAAACAACTGCCTCAGTATTGGTCATTTGTTTGAACTATAGCCATGAACTATCCATGTTTGAAATTGTAGACACCTAGCACAAAACAAATTGAAAATCCATAGCACACATCCTCACTAACCAATTTAGATGCATTTCACAAAGCAGGACTGAATCTAAATCAAAGACTAAGATGCTGAAATGGAAGGTAATTTCACAGCTAAATCAACAAGAAGCAAACCAGAAGGGTTCTCAGATTAAATTTGAAACATTAAATTGGTACAGCTACACTAATCCTAGTTCTCACTGTTATCTTTATCTCATCACTTAAATATGCTAATGGATTCAAGTTTCACGGCCAATGCAGGTGGGTGCTTTGAGGCTTTAAAGTTTAAAGTATACAACACGTAATAATCAACAAAAAACCAAAACCTGTTTATGTTTCGCAGTCTCACAGGAAGCAATGGCATTCTGTGGCTCAAGTAAACATCAATTCTAATCTCACAGTCTTGACTTTTGATATTTCAATGCATTCAAAAAAAAGTTACAAAAACAGATTTCTCGTGCTTTCTCAATGAGAGCTTCCTAATCCTAATAGGAGTGATTAAATAATGACACATGAAAACAAATGATCATCACAACTCACATGAAATACACAAGTAGCTCTTCTCAGTAGTAAGCAATAAAGCAATGAAATACATACAATCCATAAAATTTTTGAAATGAAACAATGAAGCAAAATAAAAAATGATACATAGGGAGTCCATGGTTACCTCAAGGCAGAGTAGGGAATGTACAAAATGAGGAGAGAAGAGGGTAGGAGGAGCTCTGCGCGTGGTGACCGGAGGGCTGCGTGTTGGTAGCCGGATTATTGGTCGAAGCACTGAAACGGAGGGAGGGGGGGGGGGGGGGGGGATTAAAAAGAGAGCAGGAAGAGGGGAAAGGAAGAGAGGAGAGGAAAAGGGGAGGAAGAGATGGAAGATGAGGAGGAGGAGGACGGAGGCTTACCGGAGATGGCGGTGGTGGTGCGCACTGCGATGGTGGCGATGGGGTGAGGGTGGAAGAGATGGCAGAAATGAGGAAGAAGGGAAAGATTTCACGATTTTAGGGATTTAAAATTTGGCGACCGAAATAATCGGTCGCTAAATCGGTCGCCAATCACTTAAATACAAAATCGGTCGCGGGATGAGTTAATTTGAATTTTGAATTCATAAATTTAGCGACGGATTTTTAAATCGGTCGCTAACACGTGCGGTTTTAATTTTTTTACGCGTCGTTTAGCGACCGAATTAATATCGGTCGCAAATATAAATACAATTTAACCATTGCATTTAATTCGGTCGCCATTTCGGTCGCTAAGAAGACATAAAATTTTTGACTTTTAAGTTCCTTTATTTAGCGACTGAAATAGCGACCGATAACCCTGCTACGCTTTATTTCGGTCGCTATTTCGGTCGCAGTATTAACTCTAATCAGTCTTTCATGTAGATCCTACAATCGGTCGCCATTTCGGTCGCAAATAGCAACCGAAAAATTCGGTCACTATTTTCGGTTGCTAAACAACCTTTTTTTTGTAGTGAGATACTAAAATATAATCAATAGGATGTATTAAAAAAATGAGTAGTAAATATTACAAATAATTTTAAATATTAAGATATAACGTTATGTTCGGTTTGATTATCCTTAAACCCTAGAACAAACCAATCACAATCGTGTTTTGTTAGGTTTGGTTGGGTTGGAACCAATTGGCAACAAATCTGAACCAAATAAGTTGGTTTGATTCAAGAACGGTTTGGTTTGGTTTGGTTCGATCACAAAATCAAACCGAATCATTTTTAAATATATAGTCATATTGGATCAATTGAGTCGAATCAAGGCAACTTAGGCATGTAAGGGCCTAGTTAGGTCATATTGGCCCGAGTTAGGTGGCAATTGTCTATAGTAACAATTTTAGTAATGTTGGACTAACAAAGTCACATTGTCTAGCGAGTTTAGTCATCTTGGGCCAGCTATGACATATTAGGATAAGTGAGTAAAATTTATACACTTGGGTTAGGGTTAGGGAACATGACATGCACGTGATGACTGTAGTTGGAAACGTCATCACTAGTCCACGAATCGATTATATGGTAGAAAATTAATTGATTCCCTAAATTGGATTTGAAGAATCACGTCATTACTAATGTTTTACTCGGTTCGAATCAATTGAGATGGAGATACAATGCGCGCGTGGGAACATTAGCGGGGGAACGTTACAACAAAGCAGATATTCGATTTTGGTAATGAACAACTTTTTTTATGTATCTTAGGACAAAATGGTAGAATTTTAGCAAGCTGGTGAGTTAACTAATGTAAGTAGTTACAAAAATTTAATGCAAGTGAATGGAAACCAATCTAATAACACAACCTAAAATGTATTATCCATTTCTTATGTTACATTATTTCTGTAATTGAGACCACAAAGTTCATCTGAAGACTCTAACATACACTATGAGTTGCAGTATACACTTCTGTAATTCACCCTCTCAAGTATATATGTCTCTATTGGTTCAATCTGATCTAATATCTATCCAAAAAAATTGGAGAGAAAACATTACACAATTTGATCTAATATCCTAATACCCATTTTCACCAAAACCAAACAAGAGCAAACCCAATTTTAGCATAACCAATGATGAAATTTACTCAAATGTCCTAGAGCAAAGAAAATAAACAGGGCAAATAATATTCCCAATATGTAACACCAAGCATCTTCTAAATGTTCTTGCTATTATCAAGAACCCAAGAACAATATTTATATTTGAGTGACAAAGAAAAATCAAAGTGGCAAATCTAAATGGAGGTGATAAATCAAAACAATGAGGGGGATGGAGAACTCTAAATCTCGGATTTTAGTGTTGAAGGAACCCTAATGTTCATACCCAAATCCCTAAGCCGAAATAATCATTAATCAAACGGGAAAAAAAAATCAGAGGAAGGAATCATGGGTTGCAGAGGATTTACCTGGAACTTGTCGAAACCGCTGTTTATGGTGCCAGAACGCCCGCCGAATTTGTGCTTGTGTTCTTCCTCACACTCTGGCAGTAGTGGTGGTCGCAGCAAGTGTGGGCGATGGTGATAACGGCAGTCGAAGGTTTGAATTTGAAAGTGAGGGGGTGGGGGAAAGGACTTCGATGCAAATATGAGAAGTTAAAAAAATGGGTTATTTGCAAAATAGGGAACCGACTATTAGCGTTTAAACTTACAATAGATGATCAATTTCATGGTTTATGATCGGACCACTTGAATTCATATTCCACCGTAGAAGGCACATTTTTTTTTATTCATTGATCTCTTTTTATTATCAAATGTAAAATTGTTATTAAATTATATAACTTCTGCACCGCATACATTGCCCATGATTGTATGCCATCTGCTGCCAAGTAAATATTCGGATGCTGGGTGTGCCCTTCCATTTCCATACAGGGCCACAAGGATGTCACGGGTCACGGATAGAGATGTGAATAGAAATATAGAGTATATTGACTGAGTAGAGATATTTACACACATAATTTGGACATTTTGTATGGACATCATAAAATATATACATGTCATGGGAGTGACGAAATACATAATAAGAGATGAGAAAACAATAAATAAGTGGAGATGAATACTTTTATACATAATGGTGTCCAACACTTATTTATTAGGGATGTAGTCCAACACCGTATAAAAATACTCATCTCCACTTATTTATTTTTTTCTTCTCTCTCATATAATCTAATGTTGTATTTTATCACTGGAGACATCATAAGCTCTGTAATATCTATACAAAATATCCAAATTGTACGTCCAGAACAAGACTTCGATAATCTAACTTAGTCTGCTTATGTTTACATCACAAATAAAGTGATGAAAATGTCTCATATATAAACAAGTTTGGAGTGAATTCATTGAACCATATCCTTCCATCACAAGAATGGCTTCCCATGAACCTCAGCTCCACTTCGTTTTGTTTCCATTGATGGCCCAAGGCCACATGATCCCTATGATGGACATCGCAAAAATATTGGTGCAACACAATATCATTGTTACAATAGTGACAACACCAAACAATGCAGCTCGTTTCACATCAATTTTTGCTCCTTATATCGAGTCTGGGTTTCAGATCAAATTGGTTGAACTTCAATTCCCATGTAAAGAGGCTGGAGTACCAGATGGGTGTGAGAATCTTGATATGATACCTTCACTTGACACAGCCTTGACCTTGAATTTCTTCAATGCATTAAGCCTTCTACGACAACCAGTGGAAGAAATTTTTAAAGAGTTAATCCCTCCACCAAGTTGCATAATCTCTGATATGTGTCTGCCTTATACAACCCACATCGCTAACAAATTCAACATTCCCAGGATTTCTTTTATCGGAGTAAGTTGCTTCTGTCTCTTGTGTCTGCATAATTTAAGAATCTACAATGTTAGGGACAACATAACAGATGAAATAGAGTACTTTGTCTTGCCTGGTCTTCCTGACAAAATTGAAATGACCATAGCCCAGATACCAGGGCCAGAGGATGAAGGGTGGAAACAGTTTAATGAAGAAATGCTTGCAGCTGAAAAGGCTACTTATGGTGTGATCATGAATTCGTTTGAAGAGTTAGAGCCAGCATATGCAAGGGAATATAACAAGGTTAGAGGAGATAAAGTTTGGTGTATTGGCCCATTATCACTAAGTAACAAGGATCACTTAGATAAGGTTCAAAGAGGTAACAGTGCTTCAATCGATAAGTGGCAGCACCAAAAGTGGCTTGATTGTCAGAAACCAGGGACTGTAATCTATGCATGTTTTGGAAGTCTCTGCAATTTAACACCACTGCAGTTGATAGAGCTTGGTTTGGCCTTGGAAGCATCAAAAAGACCCTTCATCTGGGTTATTAGGGAAGGTAGCCAGTTAGAAGCATTGGAAAAATGGATTGAGGAAAATGGATTTGAGGAAAGAATCAAAGGTCGAGGCCTTGTAATTCGGGGTTGGGCTCCTCAGCTATTAATATTATCACACCCTGCAATTGGAGGATTTACAACACACTGTGGTTGGAACTCTACTTTAGAAGCAATATGTGCTGGTGTACCAATGGTTACATGGCCACTATTTGGGGATCAATTTTTGAATCAAAGTTTAGTTGTGCATGTGTTAAAAGTTGGAGTGAAGGTTGGAGTGGAGAGTCCTCTCAGATGGGGTGAGGAAGAGGAAACTGGTGTGTTGGTGAAGAAGGAAGATGTTGAAAGGGCAATAGAAATGTTAATGGATGAGACAACCGAAAGTGAAGAGAGAAGAAAAAAGGTTAGAGAGCTTGCAGAGATGGCTAAGAAAGCAGTAGAAAAAGGGGGATCTTCTCATTCTAATGTGATCTTGCTCATCCAAGATATCATGCAAAAAACCAAGGGAGATATATGATTATCTCATTTGCCTAAAACCAATTTAAAATAAAAGGTGCACTCTACGTGTATTTTTTTTCCACTAATCATGCTATCTTTTGAATTATGTACCATGTGTTCGAATGCTAAATTCTTATATTTAGAGAGACTTTTGTTTCACTATAGTTCTTTCAAGTTTATTTAGAAAAAATTGTGCAAGTCTGCACAATGTCTGTTTGTTTTGGAGTCTCGAGTTTCTGTATTTCAGCAGATTGATTGTATCTCTAATATATCATCAGCAGGATGTAATTTGAGTTGCACACAGGATATGTCCTTTCGCTTTAGGTATCAATGCTTGGAGTTTTGGTTCCAAAAATGATATTTACAGCCTTTTTATATCTCTTTTTACAATTACTTTGTAATTATTGATAAAAAAAGTTTATTTTCGGAACACCAACAGATAAATTATCGATAATTACAAAATAGATTGTAAATGGTATATGAAAAAAATGTGAAAATATGATTACTCAATTGCTTTGGACTCGGGGCCGACGCAGGTAGTGATGAGGGTGTGCACATGCACCCCCTCATCTTTTAAAAATAAATATGACTACCCTAAGTATTTTATTTTGTCCTCTATTGTTGATTTATTTGCACGCATGTCACTTTACCTTCTTTCTTTCTTTCTTTATCTCACGTTCAAACAATTATGAAGTATGTAATTTATTTGATTAGATATATTTAAATTTTAAGATTTTAACATTTATATCTTTATCTTCACATGTATGATAATAATTAGACTTAATTGTATTTTTGGTCCTCCTATTAACGGTCATGTGCGATTTTGGTCATGTGGTTTTCTTAGCAAATTTGGTCCCTTCTTTTTTTTCAATGTTGCAAATTCGGTCATTACGTCTAATGTCCGTTAATTTTTCAATGATCAATAAAGAGTAACCAGTGCTTTAAGCGCATTGCTGAGCTTTTGTGGTGAAGGACCCTTGGAATAATAATAAAAAAGTTCCGGAAAGGAGGCACAAAACTGACAAATGTCATGGAGGAAATTAAATCATGTTGAAATAGAGAGGCAGCAATCAGATGTTCTATGCACTTCAAACAGTGGTTCTTCTCTATGGTCATTGAAAAAATTGAAGGATATTGGACGAAATAACCAAATTTGCAACATAGAAAAAATAGGGAGACCAAATATACTCAAAAGAAACAAGGATCAAAATTACACATGACCAATAATAGAAGGATAAAAGTACAATTAAGCATAATAATTATCATTAATTTTTTTGGAAATAGAATGCCTCCAGTGACCTGGGTCCTGGATCCGCTACTGTTTGGACTTTGAGAGAGTTTTGGTTGTTAGCTTTTCCTTGAATTTAGTGTACATATATGGTGAAGTCTAACAAGAGGTTGTAAAATAGTCCCTCACATAATGAGGGAGCATTATGACTGGTAACATCAAGTGGACATGGGGTAGTTTTCATAAAATTAAAGTCCTTTGATTAGAAACTTAAAATTATGAATTTTGCACTTTAGTCCCTGAAGAAAGAACATAGAATAGACTCGTTAACTTTGGAGCAGAATGGTACAACGATAACCTAGTTCCACCTTCGAGGCAGTGGTGCGTTTTCTCCACTGCACCTGAAAAAATCGGACGACACTGGGAACCTGAGCAACAATTCTTCTTTTACCTGTAGTGGTGCGTGCTACCATTGTTTGAAGAGAAGAGTTCCATATTTTATAGTAGAGGATTGTGTTTAGGTAAGTTTCGAAATTCCTTGGTTTTTTTAAAGCTCCAGGGTTGGGTAGTGATGCTGTCTTTTTTTCTTTTCATATTTTTGATCTCTGCATTCATATCCTACGATTATCCCTCCACCATTTTTGAACTTGCGACCTCATGATAATGGTGGAGTTAAACGTTTTGCTACATCAACGACATTAAAGGTTCATACTTTATTTAAACTGGATAACAGATCTATAGTCTAGAGGAATAGTTTTAGCAAGTGTATTCTGCAGTTGTATGTCTCCCAGAACTTGTGTGGTTATCTGGTTTATATAGTAGTGGAGCATCTTTTTTACAGTTTATTGTCGGTCAAAATAAATGATCACAACACAGGTATTTGATAGAGTGAAGGAAATGGAACACAATGATAATGCAAGCGTGTGGATGGGGGAGTCCAGTTCATTGAGAAAGGTAAAAGACATGATGTCATTTTGGTTTTGTGTTCGATTTGGGCATTTTGATGGTTTCATTAATTGTTATTTTATTGTTTTTCGATGCTGCAGGGGCTGGATTCTTCCTCAGAGGAAGACACATATGAGTGGGTGAAGGATGGTGGTAGTGTTCAATTTGGGGAAGATGATCAAGGAACAAACTTTGGCACAAGATCAAGCACTGATGGTGGAGAATCTGATAATGTTGAGCAAATTAAGAAGGTTGATTGCCTGGAGGATATTCTTTCTATGGATTTGAAGGGATTAAGCCCACATCTAGTAAGGAAAGTTGATTTTGTAAGTCTGGATATGGCACATATCCGGGGGACTTTTTTTGGTGGCTTCAGAACTACTTCCCGATGTGAGGGTCTCCATTCACAACTAGGTAAATATGTGAGACAATGTTATAATTTGACAGATTTTTTACTTCATTTCCACCGAGCTCTAAATTTTATGCGGTATAAAGAGGTTGAGGATGACTTTGCATCTGATTATGAGGAGGCAGTTATACAAACAAATTTTCATTCTCTTGAGCGTTACGCCTCAAAGTTATTCATAAAGGAAATGTTCTTGAAGTTTTGCGATGTGCTTAAGCAAACCTTTTCCATGTTTGTCACAGGTTGCAAAGAAACATTCACCTATTTGATATACTGTTTTGAAATATCAGCTTAGTGAAGTTGATTGGCATGTATCTTATTACCCATCAAGTAACATATTTAAATGTTATTGTAAAAGAATGGAATCGTATGGACTTCCATTTGAACATATTGTTGCTGTGTTGGTTTATCTTGACTTTGCAGATTTGCCATCATGTTTAGTTTTAAATAAGTGGACAAAGAAAGCAAAGGAAGCATCATGTGGCATGTCTAGCCAACGCGCTAGGTATTGGGACTCACACCGGGCAGTTAGGTACAAAGCTTTGTTGTTCCGGTACATGAAGGTGAGTGCATTAGTCAGTGAATATGAGGATGACTTTTCAGAGTATATGGATAAGGCTGCTGCAGACATTAAACATATTGAAACAAAGAGAGGTGTTCATGGTGATGTTGAAGGCAGTAGTGTTCATATTGGTGAAGACACATTGAAGGACCCAGTCAAATGCAAAACTAAAGGAAGAGGTAAAGGCGCAGCTTCTACATCAAATGTTCCCAAGAATCATAAGAGAGCGTTGCATTGTGGTACATATGGACAACGTGGGCATAATAAAAAAACATGTGCGACACGTTTGAATGGCACGGTGAATACTCAATCATCTCACGTAAATGACTTTTGTGATGATCATACTCAATTGGATGGAGATGAGGTATATATATACTTACTGTTGAGTTATATATACATTGCTATATATTTTCTGTTGTGGTTTCATTGTGGTTTCAATGTTCCAGTCACCTGATTGTGGTTTCATTGTTGCAGTGACACTATGTGTGTGATCAATATCATTCCGTCAGGTTCAACTTGGATTTTGGCATTTAATTTCTGTTCATTGGATCCTAGGATGACTTAGGTGTTATCTATGTATTTATCCAACAACAATTAGCGCTCTGGTTCATGGATATTACTGGTTTATCATGTTATTTTTTGGATTTGAATGTACTACACGACTTTGAACATTTATCATGTCCTGTCTCATGTCTTTGAACACTACCACTTGAAAATAAGCGCGTCCATCCTGCCACGTCAGCAGATGAGTGCTATCCTTAAAACTCAAGTATACATTCATAATGTCAAACTAAAATTCAGTAGACGTCCACAGTGCCACGTCACTGGATGGAGTTTCTCTAAGGACTTAGCAAGTCTAAAGACTTGTGTGGACGAGCGCCTCTACCATATTAGTAGACGAGCACTTTTGTCAATTCAGTGGACGAGCACTTCTACCACTTTAGTAGACGAGCGGTTCTACCACTTTAGTGGACGAGTGCTTTTGCCACCTCAGTGGACGAGCAGAATTAAAATCTTGTGTAGATACTGTTGGAACCAAAGTGGTTATGGTTTATTTAATCTCTAAAGTTTTGAAGCTAACAAAATGATTAAATTTGCTTGGCAAAGTGTTAGTTGAGATCTAACAAGTGAGTTCAGTTTATGCAAGAATATTCAAAATAATATAAGGTATACAATGCTTGGACTCATGCAAAGAATTACCCGTCCAAATGTTATTTAAACTGTTTATATTTTAAATGACAAGTAGACTGGTTTTCCTTAGTAGACGAGGCTATAAATGAATATCTAAATAACTTGTTAGGTATAGCAAGTCCAAAGACTTGGAAGTAGACGTCCACAGAGCCACGTCAGCAGACGATGGCTATCCTTGTAACTCAAGTATACGTCCATAGTGCCTAAACTAAAATTCGGTAGATGTCCACAGCGCCACGTCACTGGACGGAGGTTCTCTAAGGACTTAGCAAGTCCAAAGACTTGGGCAGACGAGGGCTTCTGTCACTTTAGTGGATGCAAGTTTCTATCTCTTGCGTTTTGGACGTACGCTTCAATCTCTACAGTGCTAGATGTTTGCTTCAATCACTACAGTGTTGGAGGTTCGCTTCTACCTCATAGTAGACGAGCGCTTCTACATTATTAGTTGACGAGTGCTTCTACCACATTAGTAGACGAGCGCTTCTAACTTATTAGTAGACAAGCGCTTCTACCACATTAGTAGACGAGCGCTTATACTTCATTAGTAGACGAGCGCTTCTACCTTATTAGTAGACGAGCGCTTCTACCACATTAGTAGACGAGCGCTTCTATCACATTAGTAGACGAGCGTTTTTACCACTTTAGTGGATGAGCACTTCTGCCACATCAGTGGACAAGCAGAATTAAAATCTTGTATAGATGCTTTCTTAAAACTAAGCAGACGGCTATATATGTTCTATATGTTTGCTACCTTGAATATATGATTTAATGCAATTTGGACCACGTTGAATTTATTTCAAATGCTTGCTTATTTAATTCAAAGAATATATGTCTTTTACCTTGATGCTTCTTTTGTATAAAATCTTTATCTCTTGGATAAAAGGAACTTCGCACCATCGAAACCATAAACCTTTGTACTCTATCAAAATACATTGTTGTAAAGATCAAGTCAAGTACAAAGATGGTAAGTCAGAAAGCATATCAAGTTATCAGTCTCAACGGATCCAAGCATTTAATGCTACAGTATAAACGGATACAATTTGAAGACTGTTGAAGAAGATCTAGACACAAAATCACTTCTCAGTGAAGCATATCAAATTATCAGTCTCAACGGATCCAAGCATTTAATGCTAAAGTCTAAACAGATACAAATTCAAAGTAACCGTTGAAGAATTACAAAAGAAGAAGAAGGTCACTATATAAGTAGAAGACCTCAGATACTGAAGACATAACTCTGGCCTGAAACAACTTTTGCAAGCTCAACATTTGCCGATACAATTCTTGAGTAGACAAGCTCTTATTCTTTCATTCTTTCAAAAGCAAAAGTCTGTAATTTATTAGTTTGAATATTGTTGTAATATTCAAGTGATCTTAAACTGTCATACTCTCACACTTAGTGAGTTAAGAAGATCAATCTTTAAATCTCTGTGATAGAGTTAGAGCCTGAAGAGGCTTGGTAGAGAAAGAATACTTGTAGCCTGAAGAGGTGTTGAATACTTGTAAAGCTATTGGATTATAGTGGAGAAAAACCTTCAGGTAGAAGGGACTGGACGTAACTCTTGGTTGGAAGAGAGTGAACCAGGATAAAACACTTGCGTAAATCTTCTAAACCCTTATCTTTTACAGTTTTTGTTTATACTAACTGTGGGGTTCTGAATCTGAGTTTATTATCTCTTCAAAAGAGTTTTCCTGTTAGTGTGTTGCTCTTCTTGTTTTACTTGTAAAAGGTTTGAGAAAATACTTTTTTGAAAATCTGTTAAGAAACACAATTCAACCCCCCTTCCTTGTGTTTCCCTGTGTCAACTTCAATTGGTATCAGAGCTCAGCCTCGAAAGGGTTGAGCATCTAACAAGTGCTGAGGGAGTACGATCCAACAAGCATGAATACAGAAGGACATGCAATCAACAGACCTCCTCTCTTTGATGGTAGTGATTATGACTACTGGAAAAAGAGAATGATGGATTTTCTTGATGCACAAAACGTGGACATCTGGGAGTTGATTGAAACTGGCTACACTGAGCCAAGAGGTGATGCTGGAGCTGCTATTCCTAGAGCTGAATGGACTCAAGAGCAGAAAAGCCAACATCAACTAAACTTGAAAGCTAAGCACTATCTCATGTGTGCTATCATCAGATCTGAGCATGACAAGGTTCATAGCTGCAACACAGCTAAAGAAATCTGGGATACTCTTGCACTAGCTCATGAAGGTTCCTCACAAGTGAAGGAATCAAAGATAAGCATGTTGGTTTACCAGTATGAGCTATTCAAGATGGCTGATCATGAAACCATAGACCAGATGTTTGGAAGATTCCAAACTATCACCAACAGTCTCAGGTCTCTTGGAAAGGTCTATGAAAATAGAGATCATGTAAGAAAATTTTTGAGAAGTCTCTCAAAGCAGTGGAGACCTAAGGTAACTGCTATCCAGGAAGCAAAGAATCTGAATACTCTTTATCTGGAAGAGCTTTTGGGGTCATTAAAAGTTCATGAACTTGAACTTAATGAAGAGGAAAATTCCAGAAAAGGAAAGTCCATTGCCTTAAAGGCCAAGAAAGCTAGTTCCTCAAAAATGCTTAAAGTTGTTGAGTCTTTAGATGAACCTGATTCATCAAATAATGAAGATGACTCAGATGATGATGAACTATCTTTCATCTCCAGAAAAATACAACACATGTGGAGAAAGAAAGGTGGATTCAGAAGGAAGCAACTCAACATAAAATTCTCCAAGGAGAAATCAGACTCCAAGGAGAAAGGTCCACCCCTGTGCTTTGAATGTAAGAAACATGGGCACTTCAAAGCTGACTGGCCAGAGCTGAAGGAGAAAAAGAAATTCTTCAAAAAGAAGAAAGGCTTGATGGCTACTTGGGAGGATCTTGACCTGTCTTCTTCAGATGAAGAAGATGAAGCAGGAGAAGAAGCAAACATTTGCTTCATGGCTGACACTGGATCAGAAAGTGAATTCATTGATACCGAGGTAATAGAATCTGATCCATCCACTCTTCAAACTGATTTTGATGAATTGCTGCATGAATCATGCTTACTGTCTAAAGAGTATAAGAGTCTCAAAAAGAAGTTTATTAAACTTTCTAGAGCCTATGATAAGGTCTGCACGGTAAATCAGAACCTTAGGGATGAGAATGAAACATTAAAGTCAAACAATGCTAGTCTGACTGACAAGACTAAGTGTAAGTCTAATAGCTCTTGTGAAGTTGAAAAACTGAAACAAGATGTGGCATACTTGACTGACTCTCTGTCAAAAATAGTAGGTAGCTCAGATAAATTAAATCTCATATTAAGATATTCTAGATCACCACATAACAAATCTGGCATTGGTTATGATAAAGAGAAGCAAGATGAATTTCTGAATAAACCAAAAGTGCATACACAATATAAGGCTTTTAAAGCCCGTCCACAGCATACTAAGTCAAAACCAAGCCCTTCTAATACTTACTGTAAAGTGTGTGGAAAAAGTGGTCACTTAATATCTAGATGCATACATTATATGCATATTAAACATGCTAGTCTAGTGACTACTAACAGGAAAAGACCCAAGTCAATCTGGGTACCTAAAGATAAGATAATCCCTATTGCAGATCTGCTTAACAACAGGAAGGAAACAGAAGTCCTGGTACTTGGACAGTGGATGCTCACGACACATGACAGGAGAAAGGTATATGTTCCAAGACCTTAGACCCAAAGATGGTGGCTGGGTCACTTTTGGAGGAAATCAAAAAGGAAAGATCATTGGTATTGGTAAAATTGGTAAACATCATTTTCCCTCCATTGAGAATGTTCTGTTAGTAAATGGTCTTAAACACAATCTGCTTAGCATTAGTCAATTATGTGATAGTGGGTTTGCTGTTTCATTTAATAAGAATATGTGTTTTGTCAAGAAAGCTGATGGATCACTCTTATTTACTGCTCAGAGGCAAAACAATCTGTATAAGATTGACTTAGAGGATCTCTCAAATCAAAGTGTGTCATGTCTAGTGTCCATTGAGGATGAACGATGGATTTGGCACAAAAGGTTGGGTCATGCAAGTTTGAAATTAATCTCAAAACTGAAAAAGCATAACCTTGTAAGAGGACTACCAAACCTTAGTTTCAAATCTGATGCTCTCTGTGATGCATGTCAGAAGGGAAAACAAGTCAAAGGTTCCTTTGAATCTAAGAATGTTGTTAGTACCAACAGACCACTAGAGTTGCTACACCTTGATCTCTTTGGTCCAACAAGGACTGCCTCTGTCAGTGGAAAGAAATATGGTCTTGTCATAGTAGACGACTACACTAGATGAACATGGGTTATGTTCCTTGCTCACAAGGATGAGTCATTCAAGGTCTTTTCTGTATTCTGCAAACGTGTACAGAATGAAAAAGACATGTGTATAGCTTCTATTAGAAGTGACCATGGGGGAGAATTTGTCAATGAGCTATTCCATGAGTTTTGTGAAGAAATTAGTATTCAACACAACTTCTCAATACCAAGAACACCACAGCAAAATGGTGTGGTAGAGAGAAAGAACAGGTCTCTTCAAGAGATGGCTAGGACTATGCTCAATGACAATTCTGTCCCTAAGCACTTCTGGGCTGAAGCTGTGAACACTGCCTACTACATTCAGAACAGAATATACATTAGACCTATTCTGAATAAGACTCCTTATGAATTATGGAAAGGCAGAAAACCCAACATTTCATACTTTCACCCCTTCGGATGTAAATGTTATATTTTGAATACGAAAGATCAGCTTGGTAAATTTGATGCTAAAGTAGATAATGGAATCCTTCTAGGATTTTCTGAGACTTCAAAAGGCTTTAGAGTTTATAATTCTAGAACTTTAGTTGTAGAAGAATGTATTCATGTAAAATTTGATGACAAACAGTCTGATAAGAGACTATCAGAGCTTGATGAAGTTTTTGCAGATCTTGATCTAAATATCTCAGGAGAGAAACCAGAAATCAAGTCTGATATCCAAGTAGACGACACTTCACAACAACAACCAGAAACTTCCACCTCTCAACGGAGAAAACGGTCAGAAATCTTGGTATTTCAAAAACTACCATCCTCAAGATCAAATCATTGGTGACCCCAATGACAAGCTAAGAACTAGGTCAAACTTCAGAGAACAAAGTGATTCTGCTCTTGTCTCTGAATGTGAACCAAAAACAGTGGACGAAGCTCTACGGGACGAAGGATGGATTCTTGCTATGCAAGAAGAGCTAAATCTGTTTGAGAGAAGTGAAGTCTAGACGATTGTACCCCTTCCTGAAGACAAGTCTTGAGTTAAGGGTATAAGGAGTTGTAGGTCCAGGGTTCAAACCATATCAAAAAAGAAAAAATTAACATAACAACTAACTTACTAACATTTGTCTATATTAAATAATAGCTACAACTGGATTTCCTATTTTCTGTATGAATGCGTTGTATAAAGCACTTTTGCTCACTTTTATTACATACCCACCTTGATTTCCATTAATCTTTCTTATTTGGTGGGTCATTTGCAATTTCATCAGGTTTCGTTTGGTACTCGACCGCAATTTGGCTACAACGAAATCTACTATTGTGGAAGATGGCAATGTGCTGGACCTTCATCACCACTGACTCAGACCATTCCAGGTGCTATTTTCTAGAATTCTTGTCTTTATGTTATCTCTAGTTACATCATTTTTATGTTCTCACGTCTCTCAGTTTGTCTGGTTAAGCTTTTTCTGATGGCTTTTGGACTAAACTCGGAACAACCACAAAACCTTAGAAAACCACCTTTTCAGCATGTTGTGGAGAAGAACCAAATTGACCTTAATTGAGACTTTTGACTAGCAAAGACTACTGTGCATAGATTCTTTCTATCACTTTTGGATTTTCCTCTTCGTTTCTTCTATCTTATCCATTTCTATGTGGCTATTGTGGGATTAGAATACCGTGACTTTGAAAATTTGAAAGTCACTTAACTTTCATTAATTTTCAACCACTAGATTGATCTAAGGAATCAAATTAATAATGAACAAAGTTTTAACAATAAAACAAGTCTTAAAACAAGAATTAATAAAAAAATATTTAGAAATACTAGAAAAATTAGAGCAAAATAACTATCTTATTTACCAACAAGAATTGATTAGAAAAAGAATAAAAAGATTAAAACAAGAATTAGAAAATTATATAGGATAATGAGATTATCCGAAGAAATAGATGAAGGATAACCTATAATTCTAAAGATCATACAGATACAAATCATAGCATATTACACATGTTAATCGAAGGAGAGGCGAAGATTGTTTACCTTGGAGCATCGTAGAATCCATCAGAATGTGAAAGGGTTACTCCTCTCTTTCTGGTTGGTTTTCAGTATGTGTCTTTTAGAATGCCTAATGGGGAGGCAATCCCTTTAACCTACCAAAGAGAGAGGGGACCTCTCAACGGGTTAACATCGAGAATGGCCATCCATCATAGGGTCACTCTTAGTAAATACCCAACAACAATTTCATCAATTGGTTACGTAATTAAGAATTAATTTTATAACTGATATATTAACAATTTAATTATAATTTAATCACCAATTAATGCTAATCCACATATTATACACATTAAAATTTAACATTCTCCCACTTGGATAGCATTAATCAATTATTAAAATATAACAATTATTAAGAAGAAATACCAGTTACGATCAAAGCACACGTTAACCAAAAGAAGATAAGAAATATAAGCTTTAACAATGCAGAAATAGTATCCGATAGGGAAGTAAATCATACATGCTAAAGACTCATATCTCACATAAAGAATGATGAATATAAAATTGCATATAATTAATAAATAGAAATATGCAATTCAAGAATGGTCCAAGCATCTTAAAATGCTATAAGAGATATGAAAACAAGAATGACGTCAATTTACATATCTCATAAAACGATAATGGGCAAATAATGGTTTCAGACTCCCACTAATCCAATACATCAAAAGACTTAACTAAGCCCATATGAATTACATGATTCCGGAATATTCCAACAGTTAAGCCTTTGGTTAGTGGATCGACAAGCATGTTTCCTGTATCAATATGCTCAATACGAGTCTGAAACTCCTGAATCTTCTCTCTAACGAACAAATATTTCACATCAAAATGCTTAGTGCGAGAAGAGCTTCTATTGTTATGAGAGAAGTTCACAACAGCAGTATTGTCACAATATATCACAAGTGGCCTAGATATGCTTTCAACAATATGAAAGCCGAGAAATTAAATTTTTCAGCCACATGGCTTGACAAGTAGCCTCATAGCAAGCAACATACTCTGCTTCCATGGTAGAAGTAGGCTGTAAGCGTCTGTTTGACGCTTTTCAAGAAATAGCTCCTCCCGCCATCATAACGATAAAGCCGTAGTAGATTTTCGGTCGTCGGGGCAACTGCGAAATCGAAATCGAATAACCAAATGACTCGAAGTTGATCGGACTTCTTATAGGTCAACATATAATCTTTGGTTCCCTGCAAATATCTCATGACCTTTTTACGGCTTTCCAATGACCCAAACCTGGGTTACTCAAGTATTTCCCTAAAGCATTTACAAAAAAAGCAATGTCGGGACGAGTACAAACTTGAGCATACATTAAACGCCAACAAGTGGAAGCATATGGGACTTTTTCCATTTCATTTATTTCTACATCATTTTGAGGACATTGAGATTTAGAAAATTTTTCCTCACCCTTTTGAGCGGAGTGCAAGCACATGGGGAGCAAAAATGCATATTAAACCTTTTGAGGACCTTTTCAATATATCCTTTTTGAGACAATCCAAGAACACCACGTGACCTATCACGATAAATCTGGATGCCTAAAACAACGAAGCATCACCAAGGTCTTTCATATCAAAGTGGCTACTCAACATGAGTTTTGTCTCGGTCGAATTTTAACACAACTCGCTAGCAAGAAGTATATCATCAACATATAGAACGAGAATGATGAACTCACCCTCACAAGTCTTCAAGTAAACGCACCGATCCGAGGCATTTTCTTTGAAGCCAAGAGAAGTGACAACCTGATCAAACTTCAAATACCATTGTCCGGAGGCCTGTTTCAGTCCATAAATAGACTTATTCAGCTTGCAAACCAAGTGCTCTTTGCCTGTTTCAATAAAAACCTTCAGGCTGAACCATGTAAACATCTTCGATGAAGGTCTCCATTCGTAAAAGCCGTCTTCACATCCATCCGGTGAAGTTCTAGATCAAAATGAGCTACCAAAGCCATGACAACTCGAAATGCATCTTTTGTAGAGACTGGTGAGAAAGTCTCCTTATAGTCAATGCCTTCTCTTTGGTTATAGCCTTTAGCTACTAGTCCGGCTTTGTACCTTTCAACTTTACCATCCGGAGTACGTTTGGTTTTGAAAACCCATTTGCATCCAACAGGTTTACAACCAATTGGTAAATCCTCTAGATTCCAAACACCATTATGAGACATAGAAGACAACTCATCATGCATAGCATTCAGCCAATCGAAGCATGAGAGCTAGAAATTGCCTCCTTAAAGGTAATAGGATCGTCATCATCATCATTGAGGTCAAACTCATGTTCCCGAAGATATACAACATAATCATCCGGTATGGAAGGTCTGCGCACTCTTTGAGATCGTCTCGGTGGAACTTCATCAACAATAAGATCATGTTCTTGTTCATCTACTAGTGGTGCTTGCCACACCATCTTCATGTTGAAGATTCCGATCATCATCATTAGCTGGAATCATAACTTCTGTAGGAAAAGGAACAGCTGGTATAGGAACTATGGTGCGATCTTCTCTAAGAGTAACTGGTCGTGGTATATCACTCCCACTATCCAAGTCATCCTCAAAGAAAATCGCTCGATCAGATTCGACAACTCGCATAGAATGAGATGGACAATAGAATCTGCTACCTCTGGAACCCACACAATAGCCAATAAAGAAACCACTAACAGTCTTAAGATCAAGCTTCTTAGACTGAGGATTATAAGGTCTAACTTCTGCCTTACAACCCCATACATGAAAATGTTTCAAACTCGGCTTCTTTCCACTCATAAGCTCATATGGAGTTTTTGGTACAGACTTGCTGGGTACTTGATTTAGAATGTAGACAGCAGTTTTTAAGGCATCTCCCCAAAGAAAGTCTGGCAATGATGAATGGCTCAACATACATCTTACCATATCCATAAGTGTGCGGTTACGCCTCTCTGCAACTCCATTTTGCTCAGGAGTACCAGGCATAGTGTATTGAGCTTCAATACCGCATTCCTCAAGAAATCTGGCAAAAGGTCCTGGGTTTCTACCCGTCTCATTATATCTACCATAGAATTCTCCACCTCTGTCAGATCTTACACATTTTATCTTCCTACCTGTTTTCAACTCAACAGCAGCCTTAAAAGATTTGAAAGCATCTAGGGAACTAGACTTTTCTTGAAGGAGATCTATCCATCCATATCTCGAGAAGTCATCTATAAAGGTAATGAAATACCCATATCCACCCATGGCAGTGGGTGTAATAGGTCCACACAGGTCGGTGTGAATCAACTGTAGCACATCATCACACCTATTTGCTGCTTTATTCCTAACCTTGGCAGTAAATTTGCCCTTGATGCAATCAATACATGTATCGAAAGCGGAGAAGTCTAGATCATGAAGAATACCTTCCTTGACTAGCCTCTCAATACGGGGCCTAGAAATATGCCCCAAACGTCGATGCCATAACATAGAAGAATGTTCATTAATCCTACTGCGTTTGTTTCCAACAGCAGAATTGACAGACTTGTCATGTAGATTCAACATATAAAGGCCATCACGTAAAACCCCTGAACCAACGGAAATAGAATCTGAACAAACAATCAATTTTCCACTACCAAACTTAAAGGTGTAACCACATTTATCCAAAGCAGAAACATAAATCAAGTTCCTTCTCATAAAAGGTGCATACACAGCATCTCTTAAAAACAAATTATGTCCAGAAGGCAAAAGTAAAGAAACAATTCCAATGTCAATAACAGAAACTCCAGCTCCATCTCCCATAATAATTTTAGACTCAGCATCACTTGGTTTCCTCAGGCTTGCGAACCCCTGCAAGGAATTCACAACATGAATGGTTGCACCTGAATCTAACCACCAAGTATTTGGAGGAACATCAATGACATTGGATTCAAAGCATGTTAGAGCCAGGAATATACCTTGCTTCTCTTGTTTCTTTTTCAAGAAATAGCAATCATCTACCTTGTGGCCATACTTCTTACAATACTTGCAGTTACCATTGAAGAAACTTTTCTTAGCCTGCAGATGCTGCTTTGCATTTTTCTTCTTTCCCTTTTGATCTTTCTTCACAAATCTTGAACCTGACTTAGAAGTTGGATTTGGATCAGATGCAGCAAAATGAGCACTGTGTGATTTACCCTTTTTAATGGACTCTTCTTCTTGTGTAACAATGGCAATCATCTCGTCCACTTTGTCCATTCAGCCTTCATGTATTGTAAGAGGTCTTCATAACATCGAATTGTGAAGGAAGAGATTCAAGAACCCGGTAGATTAAAGTACTTTCGCCAATTTCAACTTTAAGAGATTTCAGTTTGTTGTAATAGTGCATCAACTTCATGATATGCTCACGCACACCACTGACCCCATCATATTTGGTCTTGTCAAACAAGGAAAGATACTGACTTTTCTGAGCCTTCTCAAAAGTCATAAATTTCTCCCCAACAGCTTTCTGATATTCTTTAGCATTATCGGTCTCTATGATACTCTGCCTGATGGATTTTTCCATAGTATACTTCATCACTTTCAGGCACACTCTATTAGAGTGTTCCCATTTCTCATAAGCAATCCTGTGCTGCAGTAGACTCATTTGTGAGAGATGCTGGCTTGTCTTCCCTCAAGGCCAGATCCAAGTCAGCAATGGTTAAGTAGAGATCTAGAGACTCTTTCCAGTCCTCATAGTTTGTCACATTTAGAGTTTTGACAGAATTTGGGAAGGAGACTGACATAAAACAAAGAATAAGGAATCATTAAGAATTGAAAGGTAATATGATTCCATATATATGTTCAGCCAATCTTGCCCATAATACAAATTTCTTATTCATTATAATTCCGCCTAAGGGTCCCGAATCATAATAAATAAGAAATATAATAAGAAGAATAATACAATGTACAAAACTTACATCACCAAAATTTCCTAATACCGATAGGGTACTTGAAAACCATAATTGACATAAGCTTAAGACAATAGTACGATGTATAATAACGAATTACATTAATAATAGTACACCGATAGGGTATAATTATTATTAATATAATACAAATATAACACATTAGAATAATTAGTTATTTAATAACACAAATTTTGTATAATTATACCCACGATAGGTGAGTTCATAACTATACAAAATATCAACAGTCATGCTACAATTATACATTAGAAAAATTATATTATATAACAAATATAGCATAGAACACACAACTTAATTCACATAAGGCTCTAAAATTAATTCCATCTATATGACACATGATCAAGGAGAGTATAACATATCAAAGTGTCACAAAAAAGTAGGGAATAATCACAAAATTTTAGACCAAAAAAAATGAGAGTACAGTATTAAAAAAATACAATATATTTTCGGATTTAACCATATAAAATGATTCGCGAGGCGAGAGTCCGCTCGCGAGGCGAATCTGGAAAAATTGTTTTCACACTTTCCAGAATAGCGAGGCGAGTAGTATCTCGCGAGGCTAATCTGGAATTCCAACAGATGCTGATGCTCAGAATCGCGAGGCTAAAGTAGACCTTGCGGCGCGAGAAGGGTTTGATGACTTTGCTGATCTTCAGGCTCGCTAGGCGAGCATACACTCGCGGGGCGAATCTGGAGAGGTCATCTTCCTCGCCCACCAACCAAAAACGGGTCGAAGTGACCCGCGATACAGACCTGATCGATTCTCCTGTTTTAATCAACCATTTTCGATGATTCTTGGGGGGTTTTGATCGTTACTGTTCGATCTATAGAAGCCCCAAATCAGTTTTTGATTTTATGGAACGAAAACGCGGAACGTGTTTTAGATCGAAAAACGGTTTTCGTTTGAAAACGTGAAATTCTTCCATTCGATTTCAACGAATTACATGACGTAATCTCATGATATTTTAGTATGTTATTCGTTTATATGCAGAAAGGAAAACCCATCAATCAATTATCGAAAACATTAGCTTGAATAGGGGTTTCGAATTCGAGAATGAGATTGTGCAAAACGGAACTAATCTCTTGAAATAAACCACGAAATAACAGCTATAATATGTATCTGTTAAGGCTCTGATACCAATTGAAGGATAACCTATAATTCTAAACATCATACAGATACAAATCATAGCATATTACACATGTTAATCGAAGGAGAGGAGAAGATTGTTTACCTTGGAGCATCGTAGAATCCATCAGAATGTGAAAGGGTTACTCCTCTCTTCTTGGTTGGTTTTCAGTATGTGTCTCTTAGAATGCCTAATGGGGAGGCAATCCCTTTTAACCTACCAGCAGAGAGTAGGGACCTCTCAACGGGTTAACATCAGAATGGCCCAGCCCATCATAGGGTCACTCTTAGTAAATACCCAACAACAATTTCATCAATTGGTTACGTAATTAAGAATTAATTTTATAACTGATATATTAATAATTTAATTATAATTTAATCACCAATTAATGCTAATCCACATATTATACACATTAAAATTTAACAATAGAATCATGATTCAAAGAATTAGAAAAACTTATGAAAGAAATAAACAGAAGTATTATTCAACTAATAGAAACCACAGATAAAATTACAAACTACACTTGCAATAAAATACAAAAAGGACAAAATGAAATAAAAGACATTAAAGAAACATTAAATAATATAAGCAAAGGAAAAGAAACAGATAAAAATGAACACATTAATAGAATAAAAATTATTCTAGAACAATTAGAAGACCTTTTAAGGCATGAAGAAAATAATAGATGTATAACAAAAAGGGAATTAGAAGAAATTTTAGAAACAAAGAATTCATATAAAATAATAATTAAACAAAAATTGATTCAAGAACCATTAAAAATACCTACATCAGTATCCGCATGGAGAGGATAAAGGACGAATATATGGAAACATTAAGAAAATCAAATGATTTAGAAGAAATTCAACAATTACTAGAACAACTTAAAATAGTTGAAGAAGAAAATAATCAAATATACAAAATTGAACGAATAGATAAAAAAGATATAGAAAACAATGAAAATGAAGAAATAATTTTAAATTATAGTTCTTCTTCAGAATCTGAAGAAAATCATATAAGAATGGAAAAAGGTGAATATAGCGAAAAAAGCCCCAAAAGGAAATTGGAAGAATATAAATATACACCCGAAGGAGCTTTGGATAAATATGAAGAAGAAACCATGTATAATAAGGGATATGCAAGAAAA